>JAGDQP010005655.1:33668-44286 GCA_022664845.1 Lepisma saccharinum
TGGAAGGTGGACGACAAATGTACTACAGTGGATTCCTAGAGAAAAGAAACGACCGAGACGACGTCCAAATGTAAGATGGGTAGATGAAATCAAGCGTTTTTCAGGAGCTACATGGATGAATATATATATATATATATATATTTAAATATGAAATCCTGACAAAGTTGAAAATTTTCTGAGTTTTTAAAAATGAAATTCAGGACTTTGTTGACTTTACGTACACGTTTCATACCGATCGTATAAGAGCAACACTTCTTCGTTAAATGTTAATAGGCGAGCCTACAATGTATAGTATACTAAAAGAGGAGGGTGTTGGAACAATCTGCCACCATTCAATTTTGAGCTTTGTGCCTTTAGTGGTACAAGGAATGGAAGTTTTGTCTGTCATTTTTCTTCGTATACTAACTGAACTGTAAATTAAGTATATCACTGTAACAGTACTTCATGGAGACATCCATGAAATTTGTTTGATTTCTGCTTAACGTCCTAAACAAACTTACTTCTAAGGACATACATACATTTTTTGTTAAGATGAACTCTGAACCACTACGCCCAATAGACCCTGCTGGAATTGAGTCCGGATTTACGCGCACAGAAAGCAAGCAACCTTGTTAACCATTTGATCAACCAAGGGAGCACAATATATTTTTTTCCTTCTCGCGAGAGACTATTACGATCTTGTAAAATCGATTTTTTAGTTGCTCTATCGAATGGTGCAATGGTATATATACTACGCATTTTTCAGCCATCGAATTTCTTGCTGGCTGTTTCTTATCTGCTGTGTGCCTTGGAACTAGGCTGACCAACTCCCTTTTCACCCTTCCCAATCTGATTGCAAAAAAGAAAATGAGCTGAGACATCTTCATTTGTGCCTCTTGGCTTTGGTTTCGTTATAGTTTTGTCGTGCTCGAGCGGAGGCGTCTCTTTTTAAATTTGACGTAATTTCTCTCTATCCCTATTTAGGTTCCGCAGATAAAAATCTGTTTTCGAAATTTCTTTGGATGTCCTATCGAATGGTTCTAAGCATGTTCAAAAATAAAATTCACAAATATCGTAATGGTCCCTTGCGAGGTTCTTCATATTTTTCATCAATATTTAAATTCAAAATGAATACGCTTTGGGGGGCATAAAGACTAAAATACTATGTTTTCTGGAATAATGGTAATGTACTTTAATAATAGTAACAATGATAAGAAGAGGATGTTCAAGTATTACGTAAGTGGAATTTAGTCATTTTGGATCCTAGCTCATTGTAAGCAAAAATAAGTCAATATTTTCCCCTGTGCTTACGTAAGACTTGTCAAATTTCTTCTTGTTATTTCATAGTAAAAATAACTGTATGAATATTTGATTAGTTGAAGTGTTATTAACGTCCTAAACGAGCTGGACATCTTCTAAGAACGGGGCATGTAGTTTTTGGTTAAGTGGGGTTCGAACTACTCCATTCAATGAACCTCAGCGGAATTAAATCCGTGACCACGCACACAAAAAGCGAGCGCGCTAACCTCTCTGTCACCCTGAGGTCGTAAATCTTTGAATCTACACTAATATGTTTTATGCAGAGCGACGTAAGTATTGTTCTGATTACTTCCTACTCCATTGTCAAGAAATAACTAACGCTTGAACTACCTCCCCACCCCATTGAATGCTTACGTAATCGCAAAACAACCTCTAATAACAACAACAACAACACTACTACTACTACTAATAATAATAATACTTGTCTTACTATTTCTTGATAACGAACAGAGGACTAAGGCTTATATTTCTTAGGGGTATGACGCGAGGAGTGATAAATTTTTTATAAACGTCGTAAATGAACTTGAGTTTCCAAGGGACTTACCGTTGGTAAAGTAGGCTGCAAACCACTACATTCAATAAACTCCCACGGGACCTGAAGCCGTGGCCACGTGCACAGAATGCGAATGTGCTAACCACTCCTCTGGCTGGGGCCAATATGGAGAGAGGAATCACAAGTTATAGAACTCTTTCTAAAGTCAACTCAATTCATTTCCGAACATCATTCACTCGATTTTACATTTCTTTTTCTTTCTTTAAACTGTCCCAAAGGTAAAACAAACTAGTTGGACGAACGAGCATAAAGACGCGGAAATTAAAATGTTTTCAATTTCAGTAGTGCACTGACAGCAAGTCGCTTCAAAAATTTGGTTCTGTGAAGAAAGAAAATCAGATAACCAGAGGTTTTAACTTTTGACTCTGGACAGAGAAATTAAGGAAATGAGGAGCTTTAATTTTTGTCTCTATATAGAGAAAAATAAAGTAACAAAAGATTTGTAGTGTTTCGAACTAAAGAGTCAATATTATACAGCAGGAGTCTTCCTTTATTTTCTCCCGGGGTCCGTATTAATGGTAATATCGCAATAAAAAGGCCTTTGCGGTCCAGATATTAATAATTAGTCGAGTATGAGTAAGACAGGACAGTAAGACAATTAATATGCCGTAATTCTGTTTGTAGAGCCATGGCTTTTCATTTGGAAGGTACTGGGTTCTATTCCAGCTGCCAGCTATACTGACTTAGGTATTTCCTCAGTCACACCATGCAAATTCCGGGATAGTACCTTCAACATGGGGGTAGAAAATAGAATGCGGAAGACTCCTTCCCGCATCCTTTCTCCTACATTATCTCGGCCTGAGCCATAGATGCCTAAAGACCATAAATAAATTAGAACGGGGGTTATTGGTCACTAGTGAAATAATTACAAGAAAATAAAAAAAGTAAACGGCGTAAATTAGCATTGATTCATATTACATTTCTGTGTTGTTGTTTTTTTTAAATCAATTAGTGGAGCATAACTACATATAATATATTCACACATTACTATTGATATCGTACCATCAGACTCGACATGAGCCAAAGGTGCCAAAAGGTCATAAACAAATTCAAATTCTTATTATGCCGTGGAGAACCGGGAGAAAAGGTTTCAGGATCCGGACCGGAGTCCGCCATTTGAAGAGCCTTGTTATGAAGAAAACTTATACAAAGACGACTTACATTAAAGATTTTTCTATATCGGGAATTCATTGTGTTCTTTAGTTCATCTCCCGAGAAAGTTAATGCCAGAGATACATTGGGATAGTCTAGAAACAAATTATCTTTTACTAAATGGTAAATACTATTTCCTTATAATATTCTGATTAGCTTTAGAATAGAAACTGAACTATTAATTTCCGTTTGGGAGATAATCGACTTAGATTTCCTGTTCGACTCCCACCTTCGTTGGTGAGACCTACATGTCTTAGCCGGATCCTTGGTT
This sequence comes from Lepisma saccharinum, assembly GCA_022664845.1. NCBI lineage: Eukaryota > Metazoa > Arthropoda > Insecta > Zygentoma > Lepismatidae > Lepisma > Lepisma saccharinum. The sequence goes on from JAGDQP010005655.1 coordinate 36,944, forward strand.
GATACTTTGATGGAAATAAGTTTAGTTTGACAATGTTGTGTTTTTGTAAAGATTTCTTTTTTCGTCAATGTATGTACGGACATATTTATCATTATGTATGTGCATGAAATGTTGGACGGACATTTACATATGTTGAAATAGCAATTAGTGACGGTAGTTGTTAAAGTTGCACCTTAACGAAAGGACAATTGCAGACTAGAGGTAAACATATTTAACACCTCCATGCATAAGAGTAAATGCAACAGAATATGTGAAGGCTGTGTGGAAGCTTCTTTAAAATTTCAACCACGAGGATGTAGAACTCAAAATGTCTTCCGCATACAGTTCGAGAATAGGAAAATAACCTTGGCAAGAGAAGATTCATTCGTTTTCTTCTTCTTCTTTCTTTTTTACTCTAACGGAATAATAAGTAGAAGTAAACAAACCAGGAAGGTTATTTTTTCCCCTCAGATCTCATCCACCACCCACTCAGCGTTGTTTCTTCTAATGTTACGTCATTGTCAAAGTTAACTTTCGTTAGCAAAGTTTGTTCTGTATATATAGATGTGTGTGTGTATATACAAAATCGCTCACACATCGTATTCAGGGTTCTCGTGACACACATTCAGTGGGATCGTTCTCCCCTTTCTCTCCCGTCCATACAAAAATTTAAAAGGAAAACTCCATTCAAGTCAAGCGAAAATGATCCAGTGTGTATAGACTGGGTTACTTTGTGGGTAATAATAAATGTTGAATATTTCATTTTTGTTCGTTGGAACTTCAAAGAGGCACTACTTCAAATGTTCACTTGCTGAATGGGGTCTTTATACGCATTTCGCTCAGGCCGGGATAAAGTGACGATTATTCCACGTGAAATCGTTCAAAGTGCATGGTTGCGCGATCATTTTATTATTTTCTTGATCACAGCCATTGCCATTACTAATAGTGAGGTACTGTTAGCGTAAAAATCAGCAGAGATTGTATGATACAGCATGGAACTTCATACAGCAGTCAAATTCTTAAAAGCATCGGAAAAACACAGGAGGACACGCTGTGGTGATATTAGAAAGGACCTTTTAACCCACACAGCCCCTTTTATTAATTTGTGGACTTTCTAACATAATTATTGAACACTTACTCATGTCTCATTTCGTTAGCAATGGAACAGGCTTCCGAACCAGAACATGCGCTTCTGCATATGACGTATGGCGAGTGAAAATAAGACATTCCTGGCAAATTTCATTATTAAAGCAATGCCTTTTATACGAATTTTCGGGACCTAGCCGCCCGACTACTGAACAAATGGTAGAACAAGTATTTGAATAACATTTCTACTGTATACGTAATAAATCTGCCAAGTTTCATTACAATTTAATGAATATGTTCAATGGAGAAATATTTATTACATGACAATCAATGTATTGGCTGTATTGTAATTATTCCTCCTAAAGTTGCATGTGAAACTGAAAGTTGAAGTTTGGCACAGCTCATGATGTAATTATTGACAGATTTATTTTTTATACAATAGCAACTTTTTCAACAGTTTTCATTTTTCTTATCTGTCACAGTTTTTTTTATTTTATAACTATTTTTATCTAGCAAGACTTAAAAAAATAATACTAGCCAGTATTATAAAAAAAAGATCACAAAACAAAGTACCAAACGGATTGATTAGTGTGTATAGATTTTCTAGACGGGCAGCATTCTCAATTTCCAAAAACAAGTGTCCACCAATGCAGCCCTATGGGGTCGAGCATTATCATCCATCAACAGGAAAGTTAAGCTTTGTCTATTCATCCTGGCGAGTTCGTGTAGTGCATTCGTCTATTGATGCCCATTCTGCTATCTCCATATTGGTTGCATTCGATGATGTTGGAAAGAATAAGCACTGCTCCTTGTTCTCTCCAGTTTAGGAACCGTAGAGAATCAGACTGTAGATCGAACTGTGACTCATCGCTGAATAACACGAACGCTCAGTATTCGTCCGTACAATTAACATAATTTCATCTTCGTTGCAGACAATTTCTTCTTTGAGCAATGGTCGGTCAAAATAATTTCCATCATTCTTTAACTTGCGCCCACGATAGGCGGGTTACAGGACTAAGTCACAACTCCAGCCATTTGTTTTGTATTTTATTTCCCTTCTCAAATATTTGAATGTTCGTTTATAAGATAAAATTAATGAAACACATTTTCCCACTTTTTAGTCAGTTAATAACTTTTATCTGATATTCAAAACAATTACTTTTCATTCAAGAAAGTACATTTTAAAATTGTTTTCGTCATTTGAAAACTGTAATTAAGAATGTTAAATATTGAACAAAATACAGTAAAGTTAAACGCTCCCACGCGTAAAAGTCGACATTATTCCAACACCATGTTCACATAGTCACGAACAAGAGAAAATAAAGAATTGAAACACTCTTGTGCAACGCTATTTTCTGAACGATGTCGTGAAGTGGCGTGAATGTTAATTGTAGTTGGGATATTTCGTGTAATCGCACGAACTACGAAGTTTTCCGGTTACACCTTAAATCCTTTTTTTCCAAATCGATTGGGCTTTTTTTTTCGCGTGTCTGTGACCGATGTAGTCATCTACCGCTCTCCTCCTTCCTCTGCGGTCTCTTCCCTTCCATCCACCATAGTTTAAAGATGAACCATTGAACCGTTCCGTCCTCTCACAATACAGAGAAAAGCTTCGCATTGCACTGAAAAGAATATATATTCGGAATTGATCCCTTCTGAAGATTTGTGAGTCGTTCATGTATAAAAGAAATATTTGACTGAGTCTTGGTTTTGAAGATAGCATGCAGTTCAACTATAAGTTTATGCAATGTTAGAGGGAGCAGAGGAATCTCATCGCATGTATCTTTAGGTCGCTGTATCCTATATCTTGAGTCTCTATCCTATATCTTGAGTTCGTCTATATGTAAACTATGTACAGGCGTACAGTAGTGATGAGCAAAAGCAAGACCAAGACCGTAGCGGTCTTGGTCTTGGTCTTGCATCGGTATCTCTGGTCTTGGTGTTGCTAGCCCAGTCTTGGTCTTGCTCTCAAGAGTCTTGCAAGTTTTGCATTTAAGAAATTTATACGTAAATTTTACACCGGGTATAGGGAGTAGTAAAAGCTATGCGTATCATTGCCTTCCTTAATGCGTCAATAGCTACGGAAATATGTTTTCATGTATTGTTTATCTTCATGTAAGTGTACAGAATAGAACTACCGAAGTTCAATTTCGCTTTAATTTGAACAACTTCAATAACATTTTATTTTACTTTTAGTTTACTTGCTGTTTTACGCACGCAACTATGTTTCGTAAGCTTTGACAGAATGCAATCATGGGTTATCGAAAATGATGTCCAAAATAATTTAGACATTCAAGTTCTTACCTTGTAACAATCCATAGAATTGTGCTCCCTGTCATCTAGTCACTGTTCCAATTATTTACCATTCTCCGTGCTCCAGGTAAGTTCCAAAGGAAGACCAAACATACACGGATATTGTGTTTTCCTAAAACTTACAAGGGAACAATTTTTGCTGTTCAGCGAGTTTTGACTTCGGACATGTGTTTGGACCTTATTTGAAGCATATAGATAGCAGAAATAACACGCATAGACTCGCACTCTGTCAGATATTTGCGTCCCAAATAAGTTGAGTAGTGTAATGTGAGCGACATTTAAGCAGTAAAATCAACCTTGAAGGTGAAACTTTATATTAACTAAATGAGTTATCAGATTCATTTCCGTAGGAACTTTTACGTGTACAACACAAATTTCACCATGACAATGTTCGCAAATTGAATGTTTTTGATACAAACTCCAGTTTATGATCGAAAATGAACAAAATTCCATAGAAAGTAATGCCGTAAAGGAACAACAATACAACTGTGGGAAAGGGGGCAGAATATAAATACATAAAAAAATAATGGTTTCTAATACCTTTTGGGCGGGCTAGGGCGCTTGCAATCGCTAAACCACTGATCGACTACACGGTTATTTAATGCGTACATTTTAAATAATACTGAAGACATATTTATTTTCAATCTGAATATTTACTTTCGTACGTACATTTTTTCATCCCCTCTTCTCTTTGTTGTGTAATTCCGGAACAAAATTGCAACACTCTCGCTTCTCCTGCGCTCTCTTCGTTTACGTACATTTTCAATGCCCCTTATCATACAAACATTATCATAGCTATATTACAAACTAAAATTATAATTAACAATTAGAACAGTAAACATTTTTCAAAATACTTACCAAAATAAATTCTCGTCTGTCATGTCACATCTTATATTTGTTTCAAACATCTTATTTAACATACACGCTTACTATTAATTTTTTGAAAGTTAAATATTTTAAATAACTGTGATAACACAAGAAAACGCAACTGATTTGATTATTTTTATAAATATTCGAAATGGAACTTTAAAATGAAACAGGTAAACAATAATACTGATTATAGTGAATTGACAAGTTCTAAAAATGAAAATAATAATGAATTGTTTTTCAATCTAAACAGATTTCACTTTCTTTGATTTTTCATTAAAAAGTGATTCAATGAATTTGTTCTCCATCATTTCAGGTTTTCGTCTTTTATTTAAAGATAAATGTAAACAAATCAAGTCCGTTATTATTGTTTAGGTTTTTAAAGTGCAACAAACGAATTCTAAATTTACTTATAATTACAACATATTTATTACAAACTTTGTAATTGTAATTTTCTTTTAAGAACTAACTTTAAGAACGTAACGGAGCCCCCAGGCCTGGCCGAGGTCGCCAAATTGCGAAATCTCTGGACATCGGAACGATTTTGCTACGCATCTATATGAGGTGTACTCGCTTTTTTGCTATGCTCGCTCCAGCGCTTCGCTTCTTAAAAACCGTGTAGTCGATCAGTGGTTTAGCGATTGGAAGCCCTCAAAAGGTATTAGAAACCATTATTTTTTGTATTTATAATCCCCTGCCCCCCCCCTTACCCTTTCCCACAGTTTATTGCTGTTCCTTTACGGCATTATTTTCTATGGAATTTTGTTCATTTTCGATCATAAACTGGAGTTTGTATAAAAAACACTCAATTTGCGAACATTTTCATGGTGAAATTTGTGTTCTACACGTAAAAGTACCTACGGAAATACATCTGATAACTCATTTAGTTAATATAAAGTTTCACCTTCAAGGTTTATTTTTACTGCTTAAAAGTCGCTTACATTACACGACTCGACTTATTCGGGACACAAATATATGACAGAATGCGAGTCTATGCGTGTTATTTTCGCTATCAATATGCTTTAAATAAAGTCCAAAAACATGTCCGAAGTAAAAACTCGCTGAACAGCAAAAAGGGTTCCCTTGTTAGTGTTGTTGTTTTCGTCTAATAAGCAATCATGTCTACAAACCCATACAATTAACGATAATGAGACTAGTCATGGCTCAAGCGAGCTCTGGCAGAAGAGTGATAGAAAGTATAATTACTTACAAATTTGAATTTGAATGTAAAGCCTAACAGACATCTATTGCCTAAGGCTTGGGACAACAATGGGAAAGTCAGCGGCCAGGGTCTTGAGTTAAGATACCACCCCAGCATTCGCCTGGTGGCACTGAGGAAAACTCTAGAAAACCTCAGCCAGGATGGCCGGCCGCCGGATTCCATCAACGGGCCTTCCGATCATTTGCGGCGCCAGCGCTCTACCAACTCACCTACGGCCGCTCGGGAAAAATTACGAGATTGTGGACCAGTACTTTTCTTTGGAACACATGTATCAAAGTAAACCTGCTGAATTTGAAGCATTTGTATGCTCAATACGAGCAGTGTGCGAATTAACGGATGGGAGTGCCCGGGATCCCCCCCCCCCCGGCAAATAAGTTTCCCATCTGACAAATTAATTTTTCGTCCCTGCCAGGGATACATTTTTCCCCACTAGGAGACGTTTCGATCAAGATTAGATAGAAAATCGGAACATTTTTATTTGGTTGAAGTTGAAACTATTTTCATGCAAGTGATGAAGCTTTACTAGCAGCTAAGAAGCTTATTTGAAACCCATTTCTTTTTTTATGTTTGTGAAGTTATTTTGAGAAATCAGATCATTACAGATTTTGCTGATCTCCAAAATTCCATCTCTGACCTCTTGGACTGGTGTAATCCGTGGAACTTGAAAATAAATCCCTCAAAATTTTATTTTCTTACTATTTCTTCAAACCCCATCTGCCTATATCATTGAAGATGATCTTATGACCAAAGTTTCTTCTCAAAAGGACCTTGGAGTGGTATTTGACGAAAAACTTTTGTTTGCTGATCACTTGACTTCTATAACTAACAGTTATATGCGCTTACATGGTCTTCTCTATAGATATACAGTAATTAAGGACCTTCATTCATTGAATATGTTCTACAAAACCTTCATCTTCCCTAAAATTGAATATTGCTCCCCAATTTGGAACATGGCTAGTATTTCTAATCTATCTCATATTGATTCTGTTCTGAACTATTTCCTTGCTATAGTCAAAAGAAGAATACCATCAGTACATAGCTTCAGCAAACACGAGTTTTTCCACGTTCCCTCTTCTCGTCGCAAGCTGGCAGATTTGATGTACTTTACAAGATACTTAACGGGAATCTTATAACTTTAGAGTTGATATCTAAATTTGACTTCCGTGTTCCCTTGCGAATAACCAGAAATAATAACCACCTCCATTGTACCACGCCTAGGTTAAGTACACTGCAGTGCTCCTTATTCCATAGCCTAGTAATTACGTACAATAATCTTGATTCAAATATTGATATTTTCGAATCTGAAAACACTCCATCGAACGCTAAATACAAGTAACTAAGTCATTAATCTTGTTTTATTATAATCGTCATGTTATTGATATCAGTGGCTGTGTTATGTGTCGTTTTAAAATTTAATTTCATGTTATTTACTTTGTAGTAATGTTATTAGTTTGTTATAATGCTATTTAGTTTCTGTGTAAAATGGCAACTCCAGCTGTATCTGAAATTTAGTAAATAAATAAACAACTAAGTAGTTTAATGTGAAAGATTTAGTATGATTGGTTTCATTTAGTAACCTTCTATTGGAAAATGGGACTCTCTTTCCACTGTTCTAGTGGCTACCGTCGCTAACTACTGATCGTGGGATCTTCGGTTCGATTCCCGGCTCTGCCAAGAAATTTTTTCCCCCAAAGCGAGAGGGGTCTGGAACGTTCCCACCCAGGATAGTGATGCAAATAGGGAGCTGCTGGGAATAACAGACAGTGACGATCACAGTTGAAAACTTTGGCTCTCCTCTCTCAACACGTCTCGTCAGCGTGCGAGCAGTAGACCAACTCCACCCTTCGGGAGAGGCCTCATCCAGTAGTGGATTGAA
>JAGDQP010005655.1:49286-76764 GCA_022664845.1 Lepisma saccharinum
ACATGGCCCTTAACAGAAACCTTTTCCTTCTATTGTAAGTTTAGTGTACAGTGTACGTTTAGTTTAGTATGCTACAGTAACAGCGGAGTGGTTCTCAGATCCACTCACAGGGTTTGCACAACTGGGAACACCCACACTCCAGCGGTATTTTTACAGAAGTCAAAGAAATTCATGTGAAGGATATAATGATTTCCCCTTCCTTTCCACGTTTTAAAAATATTCAAATAGTGCGTGTGCAAGACTCTTGCAGGCTGGTCTTGGTCTTGCGCGCGTCTTGCAGGTATGATCTTGGTCTTGGTCTCTCATCGGTATCCCAGTTCTCAGTGTTACCAACCTTTGAAAACATTTATTTTTAAATTTCGTCCATACCGTATCTGCCCCAAACTTAGCTGAAACATCATTCGATGCAATAGGAATTTTGAATTTTTAAAGCCTTTAGGTAACAATGGCTCAGACCGTATGAATGATGATGGAAATTATTGGTGGAATGAAGAAAGTGGGAGGAAACGGGAGAAACCCGAGAAAACCCACGCACACGGTGTTTGATCACCACAAAGTTCACATGATATGAGCAAGCATCGATCCGACGATCCCAGCACCAGAGGTGAGCGCTCTACCAACCGAGCCACCGTGGCCCCTCAGCACAATGGGAGAAAATTACCTGAAGCACCCCAGTTGTAGGTGTTACTAACCCATTTCAAAATTCAACTTACAGAAATACCATTATCAATACAAATCTACACGTGTTAATTGATTAAACACTATACATATGCATTAGGTACTGAGATAGGTCATATAGACATTCCAGGCGCAGTAGTTCTCAGTGTTATCAGTCATTTTTTTTTAAGTTCTAGATTTTATGTTTGTTACCGTTGGACATATCCGCATTGATTTAAACTAAATTTGACATACATGTGCACAGGAGCGGAATTTGTGTGTAGGGTTTGTGGGGGTACTTATTGCGTTCATGTCAGGGAATGGGTGGAGAGGTAGAGTAGACAGAATCACGTATAATTAAGATAAAATTTATATTATATATAATGGTTAAGTGGAGGACAAGGCTATCAGCCTTAACTTTGCCCATGTTAAATAAAAGTCTAAATAAATAAATACTACCGGAGCTAGGCTGCTCGGTACATGTTCAATAGAATCTATGCCATATGTTAAAGAACTATTTCCTTATTTCGCACAAAACGTAAAATTATTGCTGCATTAACTTAATGTATGTTTCATTATCACATAAGGAAGAGAAATATACTCTTGCAATCAGATGTAGTCAAGGTGATGAAATTGTAACAAATATTTTCTGAAGTGGTCGGAAAACTTCCATATTTGTTAGACGTGTTATAAAGAAAATGTACCATGAAGATTCTCTTTTTAATTCAATATTATGGCCTTAGGCCTATATCTTAATTATAATATATTAAGCATCTTCCCCCAAAATGAGTAGGCATCTTACACTGATGTGAGGGGTAAGATGCACATTTTAATAAGTTAGTTGCCCATATATCCATCCGTTGTGTATACATGTAGCTTCATTTGTCCTTCTATCAGTAAGAATATGAAAGTTCAACATTGTGTATAGTTTTGCTATTCTTCTTTTCATAACTCCTATTCCAAATTGTATGGCTTCCCTCAATAAACTTCATACTTCTACAAGAATAGCAATATCCAGACATACTACTAAATTCTTTCACAGATTACAAAATCAATGACTGCTCCTTTTACAAATGGTAGTCAGTATACTTCACTTTCATATTCCAACAACTCTCCCTCATCCAATCTAAATTCAAGTTACACTGCAATTTCCTAAACTTTTATAGCTCCAATACGAAATTCATGCATTATGATGAGTTTTCAATACATCCTAATTAGAATAGATCAATTTATTACATTAACACCTATAATCTCGAAAAATGTGTAAAATATTTACATACATTTAACTTCTGAATTCTTCTTATTGAGCTTAGGTAAATCTTAAACACATTACATAACGTGTAACACTTAAGTTAAAAAGTTCTGTTGTGTAGCTTAAGATCATTTTCCTTTTCAACACAGCCATATATTTTGGGCTTCACTCCCTTCTGCCCTAATCTAAACGGCAATCAAATAAATTTAACTCTGTTGTTTCAAACTTTGTTTCTTATTCTATCCAAATCATTACAATTTCCTTTTCATTTCCTTTATCTACGGCCTTTGTATCTCTTACTTTCGATAAGTAGGCCTTTAAAACTTTACGCAGGCACGACTACTTTTTATGGAGGGGGCGCGCAAAATTGTTGCATTCAAATGGAGCCACTGCAGTGGCAAGGGTGGTCGACTGAAGCCAAGCAGTCGCTTACCTGTATTGTACACCGGATTCTTACTCAAACGATACTATTGTTTTGTATCGAGCGGCCCTGACTCAGTAGTAGAGCGTTGGCATAGTATTCGAGAGGGTGGTTTAATCGCAGCGGTCAACCATCCTGACTGAGCTTTTTTCAGAGTTCTCCCTAAGTCACACTACCAGGCAAATGCTGGGATGGTACCTTCAACTTAGACCCTGACCGACATCTTCCCGCAACCTTTCCCTTCTCCTATCCCAACCTGAGCCTTGGATGCGTAAAGGCCATAAATAAAATTCAAATTCATGGTTTTGCATTAATGTATTCAACGGAGCCACAGCCACTGACCACTCCGCCCAATGTTGCCAGTATAGACATTTTAGCTCCGAAGAGAAATAAATGCTTATGATTAGGGCCTGAACAATTACTTAATTAAATAATTTTCTAAATTGATTAAATGTATTTCCATGTATATTTCTCAGCGAACTCAGTGATTGTGAGCATTTGCGGGCCTCTTTGTTCTTACATACTTTATATTGGCACATTTTAGACTTCCTTTATATGCATACATATTTCCCCATTTAATTTATTTTCTCGTTAAATGCTTTTTACGTAACCATATTAATTTTAAAGCAATATTGATTGAATTTAATGTTTTACGTTATTTGTTGCATTTTCTACTTTTAAACTTCAGCATACCAGAGCTGAAATCCGGTCACTTTTGATGGCTCGGTGACACGGACGTAGGTGCCGGTCCGAAATTTACCCGAATGACACCACTGACCACATACACTGCGTTTTTCACTATGTCATCTTGGATCTGTATGAGATATCGACTGCCGTCTCATGAATTCTAATTACATTCCTGAGACGCTATTTGACATACGTTTCCTCGTAAAATATTTGATAACCTTTCATTTTCTATGGAGATTTCCAATGCCCACTGCTTGCACACTTGTGCAATATGGATTTGTGGATAGAGCATATTTGACTTATGCACCCATCCATTGGACTTATTTTCTATTTTTTTTCTATTTTGGGACCCGCCTTCCACCCCTGTCTCTCTCTGCATTCTTTGCACAGAATAGGTTGTGTACTTTCGGAGACATATTGCCGTAATTCCGGCACTCCAAGAAGCTCCTATGTTCCTTCAGTTTAGACTTCAAGTGCTATAGGACGGACTTTTGACCAGACATCCAAGGTTCTCCTCGTCTTTAGTTCATGTTTAGAACATTTACTTGGTGGAGGGTCCCTACCTACCATATTTTCATTTTTATTATAAAAGGAAACATAACATTTAGAACAAACACATGGACAACACACGGACTTCACAATGACAACACACACATGGACTTGATTCGGCATCTTGTTCTTTTGCTGCCCCTGCAACGAGATAAGAGAGGAATTCTAGGATCGGATTGCGCGTGGGAATGTTGTTTCGCCCAAAAAGTTTTTTCCGCTTCTCCTTCCTAGTCGTCGTCTTTACTGTTCCTCTTACTCACTCACCATAGGGTTTAGGTTGTTCTCGCTTGCCACACTTTCACTCTCACGTCATTTACACTTGTATTCCTTTAGGGATAGGAGGGATTGGCAAACCATAGCCGTAGAAATTATGTTCCCCTACAAAATTTAATGCACAAGGCACTCTAATTTGCCACTGGCTTCCAGCGGCCAGTTATTCACTTTATTTGCTGATAATCATGTTTTAATTAGTTGCTCTGTGTAGTTTTATTTAGGCTACTCGTTCACTTTTGGGTTGTTTTTAACATATCTGGATGTTTTTTTGTCCACGTTTAGATACATAATGTTCTTTCGAGATTCTTACTTGGCACCCGCACGACGCCGCTCGCACAAGACACGCTCACGCCTCACGAAACTCGTAATCGTTATTTGTCTATATTAAGTTTATTTATCCTTGTATCTGTCATCCTTCCCCTCATAAATTTCTCTTTGTAGTACCTTGAGATTTTTTATGTCAGCTCCTGAAGTATCGCGGCGAGTTCCGGTGTTCGCAGAACCTCTGCCGTGTTTACATCCCTTACTCTATTTCTTAGATCCAATACCAATTTTTCAGTTTCGGTACATCTTAGTACTATATGTTCTGGTGTAGCTATTGTATCGCAGGTATGACATAGAGTTTAAGTTTATAGACTCTAGACATAGAGTCTAGAGATACAGTTTAAGTTCTCTTAGTTTCTGGCGGTATGGGCAGTGTCCCGTGAGGTAATGTATCATTCCTCAACTGTTCCAGTTACACTTCCAATCTTCCAGCCACTTCCGGAAAGATGCCATAGAGTCTTCTTGCTTTGGGGCTGTTTTCCCAAAAATGTTTCCATGTACGGACTATTTCCCTTGTTAATTCTTCCTTATTGTTTATTTCCGTACGCATGATTTCTCTTATTTTGTCGGTGTTGTTTTTTTTTCAGCCAATACATGGCTACGTGTTTAATTTGAAGATGCATCAGCAGGGTTGCGGTCGCTACTTGGAGTGCATCCACCGGAGTGGTTCAATAGGCTCCAGTTAGCCTTATTAGCAATTGCCTTTGGGCTTTGTTCACTATTTGAGATTGTTTTATATCATCCATCCGGTGGCTCCAGGCACTGGCGGCGTAACACATTACTGCTCTAATCACTTGGTCATGGTACAGCCTTATAATTTTTGTTGGTATTTTTAGTTCATTTGTGGCAATAGCTATAAGTTTATGGGTAATTTTTATTGCCTTATTCGTTACATTTGTTGTATATTCCCTAAAATTTAGTTTTTCATCTACTGTAAGGCCTAGATATTTATAATGTTTTTCTCTTTCTATTGATTTGTTATTAATTTTAATTATGGGGCCCCTGTTAAAATTTATATTTCCTTTTAATAATACATACTTTGTTTTGTCTGCTGAGATAGTCAATTTGTTATTGCTTCACCACGTTACCATTTCGTTGACGATTGTATTCGCTTTTGGTTCCAGATTAGTTCTATTACTACCTTTTAATACGACCGCCAGGTCGTCCGCATACTCTACCACAGTTTACACCTCTTGCAGTCTCCTTAGCATCTCCAGACATGGCTGGAATGTTATGTCCCAGGATATAGGTCCCAGGTCAGACCCCTGGGAACACCCCTTTGTGGGCGCCTTCCACACAACACCATCAGCCGTGTTGACTTCAATTTTTCTATTTATGAAATAGTTATTAACAAGTTTCCATATGTCTGGATGTATCCTGAGATTTTTAGTTCTTCTAATAGAGCAGGCCACCATAGATTATCAAATGCTCCTGATATATCGAAGACGATACCCATTATATACTTGGAGTCTTCAGTCTGCATTTGCTTTATCTTCTCACATAGCTGGTTGATTGTGTCCTCCGTCGATTTGCCCTTTCGAAACCCAAATTGTAATTTGTAGTCTTCTAGATTTACGATTTTTTTTGTTAATTCTCTTTACTATAATTTTTTCGAAAATTTTGCTAACAACGTTTAAGAGACAAATCGGACGGTAGAACTTCGGGTTTGTCTTATCTTTATCTTCTCCTTTCAGTAGGATGACTAATTTTGCTTTCTTCCACGAGTTTGGAAAGACTTCGTGTTTAAAACATTTTCCGAATAACCTTGATAAATAGGGTATCCACAGTTCCTTGTTTTGTTTATAAATTTCATTTTTAATCCCGTCTGGACCCGGGGCTTTACCGTTTTAAAGACATTTGATTGCTATTTCAACTTCTTCATTTGTTACTGTTAAGTTTTCATTGTTTATTTCAAAGTTTACGTTGTATGTTTTTGCATTCTCCCATTGCGTTTCGTTCATTATCTTCATCTTCAATATCGTATTTCCTGCCTGAGCTCGTGATTTCCAGCTGCTCTATAATTTTTTCTTGCTGCTCTCATCTTTCGTTTTAGTCTTTCCATGCCTTCGGTCCATTGAGCATTTTTCTTCTTTTTAAGTTTAGGTATTCATTCCTTGATTGCTCTAATTGTGTGGCCTGCTCCAAATTCTCTATCAATTCGTTTAGATTACTGAGGCAATTTCAGAATTCTTAAGAATTTTTTCCTGTTTAGTTTTTTAATCTGATATTTCATTGTTTCATCTTCTTCGTCTTTTTCTTCAATGGTTTGTTGATTGTAGTTTATATCCAGACTGACGACGTTGTGTTCACTCGTAGTAACATTTTTATTTACTTTCCAAATTAATATATTATTGTAAATACTTCCCTTAGACATTGTTACGTCAATATTTGATTGTTGGTGGTTGGCCGTCCCTATTTATCACATTTAAGTTGAATTATTTCCTCGAACTGCTCTTCATTTTAGTCCACTCTGGGGCAGTGCCAGAGCGGAGATTTCGCATTTAAGTCCTCCAAAATTAACATGCATCTATTTTTAAACTTATTTAATATAGCATCTAATTTAAGTATAAAATTATTACTAGGGAGAGAACTGGCAGTAAACATTAACTATAATTAATTTTTCTTAAAATTTTGTTCCTCACATTGTGCCCATTTATCATTAAATTCAGTGTGTGCCAGAACTTCAATATCCCTATTAAATATTACTATTGCCACCATGGGGTTTTCATCTACATGCAACAACTGCATAACCCCAGCCGGCATCCCTTGTAATCTACCTTTTCTTGTGTACGACTCCTGCAGGCATGCCACGTACACATCCTCTTGTTCACACCATTGTCTTATTTCACTACATGTTAATTTAGATCTGTCTGCATTTAATTGGGCCAATTTAAACATTTCAGGGTTGTCTGGTGTGGCCGTAGCACGCCGGGAACTTCTTTGCAGGATTAAATGTTATCCTGCCGTAGGCCATTACAAATTGCCTGTATATGTTGTCCAACTGAAAGGTTTCTTCTCTCCTTTCGAAGATTCTATCGATAAGTTGCAACAAGCCTTTTGGGTCTGTTGTAATTCCATTTGATCTTAGTTTTATTTTATCAACCTCATCTATAACCGGGAAGGTTATTGTTTTCCCTTGTTGGTGTAAGTTTCTGACGATTATTCTGAAGGCAGCCGTTAGGTTACTCGGCTCCTCCAATCTTGATAGATTATATTCCAATTGTAGATTGCAATACAGAGTTTTAGGATCAAATTTGTACTTCTGTTGGGTTTCTATTTCTGTCAGTTCTCTCTCTACGTCCGTGTCCTCTCGTTCCTGAGTACTATATAACTCCATTCTTGTTTTGTCTATTGTTTCTTCTTCATTTATTGACATTTTTCTTTGACTTTTCGCTTCTTTTTGTGGAGTCTAGAAATCCATGATCTCCAGCCTCTTTTCTTTTTGTTTGACATTTCTTCCCGGATTGTTGTTTCCAATTCTTCGAATATTGATTCCATTTCCTCTTCGTTTTCTTCTGCTATTTCCTCCGGATCCATTTTAAGTGCTTCTTTTTCCTGTGGGTTCTCGACTTTTTCGTCATTGTTTTCTAATCCAGTTTGCTCTTTATTTTCTTCATTTTTTATTTCCCTTTGTTCTTCTATTATTCTGAGATTAAATTTTCTCAGAACTTCCCTTGGAGAAACTCTACACAGGCCCATTCCTATTGCTGGTATTGTTATTTTTCTTCTAGTGTCCCCTTTCGTTTGTAATGACCTTGTTATACCCCACATGTTGTATTAAGAGTTTCGCGAAGTGCTCGCTAGATGGCTGTACTTTTGTCGCTGCAAAAGCGAAGTTAGCAAATTTTTAATATTTTGTTTAATTGTAAAGTGTAATATGAAATTATTAGTACGAGATTCTAAAACGATAAATAATGGTTGTGAACTTAATAGAAACTAATTCTTTTAATGCATTCAAAGACGATAAAGTATCAAGTGTACCAGATTAATGTATGTATTAGGTACGTAAGTAGTATATGTCGCGTACAAGATGCAGAGGTAATCAAGAGAGGTAATGATGTTCTTGTATATTTTAATCCTCTATTGAATACACTATTTTTGGTTATCATTCTCCGTCTTCTTTATAGCTAGACGTAGTGGAGGAATTGTTCGCAATGCCCAGGCTGTTGAAAAGCGCCGCAGCGATTGTGGATAGTTTCTCTACAAACTCATTTGTGTCACTACTACAGTGTAGGTTTGGGGCACTTTATTAGGTATAGGTTGTTATTAAAGATATCATGTTTCGAATCCAGAGCGACCCTGAGAAGGTTATTTAACAGATGTAATGGGATTCCAGAGGAACTGACCGCACAGCTACAACATTGAATATATCATTAGAATCACGGCTGCAGATTTACAGGTACAAAAGGATCCATTACACATTGTTGACAGTAGATCCAGGAGCAAATCCAGATCATACATGAGATCTTCCCTGGACGATTCAATGTGTAATACTATACTTCCGTATCTGTTTTCGCTATAATAAATTTGGAGAAATTTATTATCTTTTACTTCTATTTCAACGTTTTCAAATTCGTCTAAGTCGAAATTATCATGTGTTAACGCGACAAATTCGGCAAAGCCCCCAGGAAACGTTTGTAATTTTAGATTATGAAATGTAATATTACTTGATCCTTGTCATCAAGTTTTATGAAACCAGGTTTAACACTTAAAAATTCATTCACATCTTCTGCGTTGCTATCTGTGATCCAGTTATTCATTATTTGTATTTTCTTATTGTTATTATATTCCAATAGTCTTTCTA
The DNA here is from genome assembly GCA_022664845.1 of Lepisma saccharinum. Taxonomy (NCBI): domain Eukaryota; kingdom Metazoa; phylum Arthropoda; class Insecta; order Zygentoma; family Lepismatidae; genus Lepisma; species Lepisma saccharinum. The sequence goes on from JAGDQP010005655.1 coordinate 58,254, forward strand.
TGTTTCGTTTCCGTCTACATGGAAGATTTCTTTTTCTTTTGTTGTTGTTGTTTTATTTTCACTTTTTTCTGAGTTTGTGGAGTCACTATCCATAGTAGTCGTACTTATCTATCGTACGTTGCAACTGTATTTTATATGTTTGGCATTCTTGTTGTGTTTTCGCTCCACATTTTTTCTTACGTATGTAATTTGCACGTACGTCCTTTCCCCTTGTTCTTTGCAGTCCTGTTTTCTGTGGCCTTTTTCTCCACAGTTACCACATCCTTCATCCTTCTTGCAATATATTGATATATGTCCATAATTTAAACATTTTATGCAAGTGGTTACAAACATAAAGGATTATATGTTTATTGCTTCGAATCCGATGTTGATCCTGGATCTTCTAAAACGAATATATCTTAGTAATCTCAATTACTAAATGATATCTGTCCTGATTTCTGGGTCCGGTTCTGAATTTTTGTTTGATTAAATTCTTCTGTTATTCCGTTGTATCCTCTAAATTTCTCTCAATTAACTCTTCTACTACTGTTTTTTCCTCCATTTCTGTTGGTATCCCGTAAATAATCATAAGCGAGTTCAGTTTTCTTTTTTGCTTACCATGTCGAATTTTTTTAGAATCCCCGATGCTTCATTAATTTTTCTTCATCCTGCAATGATGCCATCTGCAGGACCAGGGCTGATCTTGTCTGAATCATCTCGAAATTGATTTTATCGTTCCGGTCCACTGTTCTTGTCAGTCTCATTCTGACATCCTTGATGCTTTCTCCCTCTGGTTTTATGATGATTGTCAGCTTGTTGTTTCTTTTGTTAGTTTCTATTATTTTAGATTTTTAGGGAATTTAACTGTCTCTTTTAACATATCCGGAAAGGTTGGTGTTGGAATTGAATTTGTTTTTGAGCTCTTAAATGTCAGTTTGCCCTTTTCGGTGTATCATGCTTTTACTTCTTCTTCCATCTTCTCCATTTTCTTCTATTTCCTGCTTTCTTTCTTCGTATTGAAAGTTCATCACCTCCAGTTCCTTAATCCTAACACTTCCGTCTATTGCCTGTTGTTTGAGTTCTTTGATCTCCTTATCTAGCTTATCAACTTTTGTTTCCCTTTCTTCCACTCTTGTTTGCCATACTATTAGTTTTAGCACCTGCTCCCTTAATCTTCCATTCTCCCTTGTGAGTTTTTCATTGTTTTTCTCAAGTTCTTCCATCTAGATAGGCTACTCTCATCTTAAGTTCAACCTCCTCTTGCTCTTCTGCCGCTTCCTCACGGTCCATAGCCCCCTTTTAGTGTCTTCTTAGCCCCGGAATTGCAGTTGCTGTTGATGTTGCCTCCTCCTCTTGTTTTTTCCCCAATCCGCGTATACTTCTTCTACAACTGTGTCTTTTAATTATCTTTCTTCTTTTGCTGACTTCATTATATTTGGGTTTAGTTCTTCTTTCTTTATCTTTTCCAAAAACTTAAGGCGGAACGGGTTGTTAGGATTAGATTCCGTATCACTCGAACCGGTTTCCGATCGCCACTCGTTTTCGAGTTTCTAAAATCGTGTCTTTGTAATGTCTAGATAATCGAAACTGTTCCTTTTCGTTATCTTCACTCTATCGGACATCTCAAAATTAGAATACACACTAACAGTCACTGAAAAACTCGCAAAAATTAAATAATAAATGGTACTCCCCGGGGATACGATTCAAGGGACCCAACATCCAGAAGACCAAATGACCCAGATGCCCAGGTGGTGGGTGAGGGAGGGTTTCTCCGAAAGATGGGGAAACATTCGGAGGGGTAAAGATTTAAAAAAATGGGGCTTGGGTGGAGGATCAGTGACCCCTGGGGGGACTATATGCAAAATGTCTGTCAGATTCTAGACAAAAAGCATTTTGAGGGTGGGGTGGATGGTAGGGTCAGTGACCCCCATGGGCGAGATCATCAATCCCCCAAAATATCAGCACTCCGTCCTCAATGGTCCCGGAGATATAAACACTTTCAGCCTTCCATTTCAACCATGCACATGTGCTCGGGAGTTAAAATGATTTTGGTAGTTCAGAACTTAGTTTTATTTTCAAAGTTGCCGGAAATCCTCGGTTAAATTCATCCAGTATATGCGGCTTCCTCCATTGCCAACGTGTTACCGTCTATTTTATTCTCATATGGATAACATGAGAATTTTAAAAGTCTAATAACTCTTCAAGGAAAAATCGGACGCACATGCCACTTTCACAAAATGTACCTCTTGTATAGTTTAATAAAATTTGTTACTTACAGTTTGTATTCTCTGCGTTTCTTCCCCGAAAATTTCACTTTTTTGGGAGCGATTTTAACACACGTCTGGCCTATATCACTGCCAATACTCAAGTCCGCCATTGGACCGCCAGCTCTGCGGCTCTTGGTATTCGAAATACATTGCTCTGAACTTCATGTTGCCACGCTTTCGGCAGTTTATTCGCATATGTCCTCAGTAACTGTTTTTCTTGTTTCCATGTCAAAATTCATATCCCAAAGTTTGTCCACATCTTTTGGAATTGATGATTGACGACAAGACGACTTAACTAGTTCAAAGCTATGTAGAGACAGTTTCATATAGTGTATAATATATGTAGGCACCTTTTTCCATATACATAAATAACTATACATTAGTTACTACTCAAAATCTAAGCTTAGTTTTCAGGTATTGAACAAATATGTAATACTCTGTGCTAGAATCATTTACCATAATTGTGAAATGTCCAGTACTTTAATATAGTACGTCTATACATACGGATAAGTAATTCTATTTCCTAATTATCGTAAATCTAATCTTTATACAATTTTTCAGCATAAATAAGATCATTAAGTTTTAATTCTCCTCTGGCTGGTTACCTCTTTCTAAATTTCACCATAGTATCCTACTAATATTGAGTTCAATAATATCCCGAATCAGAGCTGAAACCGGGTCACTTTTGGTGACCTAGAGACGCGGCCTGACCTGAACATAGATGACCCGGTCCGAAACTTCCCCGAAATGACCGATTGAGAGGTGATCCGGTCCGAAATTTGACACGAGTTACCCGATTGACCCAGTGACCGGTCTTGGTCCGATGATCATATCTTGACGCAATTGACACACTGGCAATATCTTGACTCAATGACCGGCCTTATTCCTCTTGTTAGAATCAATCCATATTATACTATGTGGGATTTCTTGAGAAGTGAGCCATGTACGAGAAGTTCATTTAAAATATTTAAAATATTTTAATTCTTTTATCTTGATGTTTCAAACACAAAATTATTTCAGAATAGCCTTTCCATCGAAGAAGAGAGTGTTTGCACACATCCGGCGGTAGTTTTGCAATTTACGGGGATATGATTCTATTTCCATATGTTATTACTATTGTTAGGAACTTTTCGACGTCGTATTTTTTGTACTTTGGGGAGTAACTAACACCTCTGCTTCCGGTCACTGTAGGTAGCAAGAGTGTTCAACGCAACAGTGTATAATAAGGAAAGAATGAACTCTCTGCTTCGCCCTCCGGGTCACCGGGTCAGACCGCGTTCCAAGTATAGGCCCGGTGACCCGTTTCAGCTCTGTCTCGAATATGTGGAGTATTTTAAGATTGAGTAGAGTATATATCTAAAATTATCTATTCTATGCCCAGTAACTTGTACTTACGAAATGCACAAGCACGCACAAAAAATATTGTTGACACTAAGGTGTGTGTTTTTTAATTAAAACCTTCTTACCTTTGACAAAAAGGATTGTCTTCGATGCGAGTGCATACTAGATAGTTACAGTTTGGTACATATTGCGATGAATGAAGATCTAACGAATCACACTCTCGTACTTTTTAGGGCTCTTTTGTTAATCCGCTCAAGACTGAAGGCTCCAACTTTAGAACATTTAGAAAAAAAAAAATATTTGATCTGGCAGGTCAAATATTTTTCATTCATTCTTTTCAGTAGCTTTTTTATTGTGTGTGTGTGTCATTACATTACCTTGTTATGTATACGAATACTTGAAAATTGGTAAACTAGAGATATCGTAGCGTACATCTTTTTAAAAAGACCATGAATGAATTCAAATTCAACCAATAAAATTCAGTACGTAAAAAGAAGTGAGTAGATGAACGCTTTCATAAACACAGTATTTGCTTGCTGAAAGAAGAAGCATAAGAAAATGAGAACATAATCGAAGCGAATGCAAGTTTCTGTTGAACTGCTCTGTGCTTTGTTGTTCCTTTGTGGAATAGACTTCACAAAACTAAAATCGTTATGCACCAAGATGTTATCTGAAACAGAGAGACTAATCTGCAATTCATATGAGCTGATATAGCATGCAACGTGGCTCTAATAAATCGGTCAAGTAGGTTCGCTGGTCTCTGCTGTCACGGAATTTCTATAGAGCTACGGAGGACAATCTAGTTAAACTGTACCGTACATGTTTTGAAATTGAGCTGAAAGTTGAAAACAACTCCTGCTCCTTTTATAACTAATTTCTCAAGAATTTTAAAGAAATGAAACTAGTTGCAACCCTGTTATTCATAAGAGAAAAGGAACTTTGAACTAATAAGAGCACTTATACTATAATTGCTAATTTGAATGTCTGTTTTTTCTCCAATAACCATCCCAAAGCCTTGTCTAATATTGAAAGTCGTAATTGAATTAGTAAATAAAACTGCATTTTTTCGCTAAAGCTACCAGCATTATTGATATATTTGGCAGTTGGCTACTTCTATACTAGAGGCATTCATAGAATTTTGCTGGTATTCCATCAGCATAAATTTAAGACTTGGTCGGCAGTAGCTTCACAACTTAAACATTGATTGCCCATAACAAGAAAATACGATCTAAAGAAAATATAAAGTTAAGATATCGGGATATGAACGAAACGCTCTTCTATGTCCAGGTTATTGTTCTTTTTGTCTGCTATTTCAACTGTTGCGAATGTGTCTCTTGTTATTGTCTAGATTTTCATCATAACATTTTTGTTACATTTACATGTACATTTACATGAAAGAATGAAGAGGTTTGTCATGTGGCCTAGCCAGCTGAGCCGCTGTACACGATGTTGCGGATTCGAATCCCGATTGGGGCATGAATGTTTGTGGATTTTAAAAGCATCGCACTCTATAATCGAGACAAGCCAAAGTCAATTGGTACTAAAATGACTCATACAAAATAGTTTATCAAAAGCTGTAGTTGCATGAAAAATTAAGCGATAGTAAAATTATCTGCTTGCAAGTTATTTCTAGTACTCAGGGATTTTTAACTACGCAATTAGGTTTGCCTCTCCATGAATGATTTCCAATTGATTTATTGTTACAAATATATGTTAAAAGTCATCCATCCATTAGAACGATATTAATGTGAGAAATCGATGAAAAGCCATTAAGTTGAAAGATTGACGTAAGTTCATCTTGTTAATCAATAATGTGATAAAGATTGCGAGGATTAGGGAAATTGATATTAAAAGAGCAATAAATATGGATTAAGGCATTTAACAAGATTTTGCAAGAAATGCTTAAAGATATACTCTTTTAAATTACTTGACGTACGAGACTTCTGGTAGACCTGCGCAACTTAAGCTATAAAATTTGCTTCTGACCAATGCCTTTTATTATAAATTCTAACATTTAAATCATAATCTCAACTACCATAAACCGTTTATGTATTAGTTATTGCCGTTTGTTTTGATTGGCAATTATTTCGTTCATTAATTTTTATATAAATTACATTTACGTGCAGAAATACTAGGTATGAGCTATGTCCATCACAAGTCTTATCATACATCAGCGTCAGCGAACACTTACCCAGAGAAAGAAATGTGAAGGCCTTAATTGTACCATCTCCTTATTCCCATGTTGAAATTAAGGAAGACCTCAGTCAGGGTGGCCGCAACAGAAGTCAAACCTGCGTGCCTCGCTAGTGCCTATTTCAATTTTATTTAACTTATTTAAATTACAACGAACCCCGTAGCCGACTATCCTGACTGAGGATTTTCAGGGTTTCCCCCCTCCTTTAATACAAATACACACTTAACTTGTTACATAATTAAATATTCATAATAAAACTTAACTTGTTACATAATAAATCAAAATAATAAAAAGAACTTAGCTATACCTACACTTATTTCAGGTAGAAAAAGAACAGCTTGCTTAGCAAGAAAAGTTGGCATTGGTTGTGTTACTACCTCAGATATTCTATTATATAAATTAATAAATCAGCCGTATTCGATCCACTACAGGATTAGGTCTCTCCCCGGAAGAATGAGTTGGTCTACTTCTCCCGCGCTGACCAGACGTGTTGGAGAGGAGACCCGAAGCTCTCAATTGTGATCGCCACTGTCTTTTATTCACAGCAGCTCCCCAATTGTCCTCACGATACTGGGTCAACATTGAAATTTTTGATCCCCCACCGGGAATCGAACCCGGGACCGCTCTCACTGATGTCGAGCGCGCAACCGATTAGGCTACGCAGGAGCCTCACATTCGTATTCGATCAAATGCTGGATGAGGCCTCTCCCCGGAGGGAGGAGTTTGTCTACTGTTCCCACGCTGACCAGACGGGTTGGGAGAGGAGAGCCGAAGCTCTCACAGTGATCGCCACTATATTTTATTCATAGCAGTTCCCAATTGCATCACGATGCTGAGTGGACACCGTTCCAGACCCACACACCTTGGAAAAATCCTTGGCAGCGCCGGGAATCAAGCCCGGGACCCCTCAATCCGTAAGACAGCAACGGTAACTACTATACCAGCGGGGCGGTCAAAAAAGATACTTTCTCTCAAATATACAGTCTGTTCATCCCACCCCTTGTGCCCGTGTAAGAAATTTAAACGATATATATATATCCCCCTTTTCTTTCCACATATCTCTGTCTGCTGCTATCCTTATCCAGGTAGCTCCTGAAAAACGCTTGATTTCATTTACCCATCTTACATTTGGACGTCGTCTCGGTCGTTTCTTTTCTCTAGGAATCCACTGTAGTACATTTGTCGTCCACCTTCCATCTGTTCGTCTAGCTATGTGACCGGCCCATCTCCACTTCATCTTCTTCGCAGTCTTGATTACATCCTCTACCTTTGTTTGTGCGCGAATACATTCATTTCTCTTCCTGTCCCTCCTGGTTATTCCTAGCATGTACCTCTCCATTGCTCTTTGTGTTACTCTTAACCTTTGAGACGTTTGCGCATTCAATGTCCACGTTTCGCAGCCGTACATCATCACGGGTAAGACACATTGATTATAAACTTTACGCTTCAGACATATTGGTAGTTTGCTTTTGAAAATAAAGTGTAGTCTTCCAAACGAACTCCACGCCATTTTATCTTCTATTTATTTCATCAGTCAACTTAGCATTCGATGTTTTGAGCTGGCCTAGGTAAACATACTCATCAACTATGCCTATTGTCTCTCCGTTAATCTTCACTTCCTTCTTTGCAGCATGTTGATTGTACATTACTTTTGTTTTACTTAAGTTCATTTTAAGGCCTATTTTCGAACTCCCGTTACTCAGTTCTTCCATTCTGGTTTGTGGTTCTTCTGCACTTGAAGCAAACAGGACTATCATCAGCGAACCGTAGGTGATGAATATATTCGCCATTAATTTTAATTCCAAATTCATCCCAGTTTAAATTTTGGAACACTCTCTCCAGGACCGCACAAAACAGTTTTGTAGAAATTGAATCTCCTTGCCTTACCCCCTTTTAAACTTCAACATTTTTAACTTTCTTCATGTAGTCTAATGACAGATGTGGCAGTAGAGTAAATGTCTCGCAGTAACTTCATGTATGCACATTCGATGATTTGATGTTCAAGTGATTTAAGTACTACTGCCAAGGAGACCGAATCGAAAGGGTTTTCAAAATCTATGAATCCCAAACATAGTGGAAGTTCATATTCATTAGTCCTTTTCATAACTTAATTCAATGTTTGTATGTGGTCCATTATGCTAAATCCACGACGAAATCCGGCTTGTTCCCTTCCCTAGTTAAAATCCAAGTCTCGTTCAATATGATTAAAAAATTTGGTGAACATTTTGTATAGAACTGACAGTAAACTAATTGGTCTATAGTTTTCCACGCGTTCTTTGTCTCCTTTTGTTGTACAACAAAATTATAACAGCATTATTCCAACTTGAGGGTATTTCTCTCTTCCTCAGGTACATCGAGAATAATTTCGTAAGTTTCTCTTTCATTTTTTCACCTCCCTATTTAAATATCTCTGCTGTGAGTCCATCTCCTGGCGATTTTCCGATCTTCATCCCTCGAAGTACTTTATCCACTCCTTCTTTCATTACGTCTGGGACTTCATCATTTTCTTCTGAGTCTTCATTTCCTAGTTCTTCCTCGGAGTAGTACAATTCTCTGTAGAAATTTTCAAATATGTTTTCAATTTCTTCCTTATGTTACGGTCCCGTCTGGTCTTAAACTGCAATTATTTGCTTTTTTCCTATCATGAGCTGCTGTTTGGATTTCTTCAAGCTCTTCTTTTCCTCGATTGTATTTCTAACAAGATTTTCGTTATATCTTCGTACATCCTCTCTTATTTTCTTCCTTACGGTTTTATTTAGTTCTATGTACTCAATCCTCTTTATGTAATTTTCCTTTTCTTTCATTTCCCTTCTTTTCTTCATCAAGAGTTTAGTTTCTACTGAGATTTTGCTCTCTTTTTTTCTTTCTGGTGCCTGCTATTGTCTTGGCTGTCTCTCTTATTATCTCAGTCAGTATTTTCTTTCTGCTATAAATGTCTTCTTCATCCTCTAATTCTTCCGAGGCGCTGAATGTGTTGCTTAGTTCTATCTCGAATGCCTGTCTGTGTTTTCCTAGATTTCAAGATCTAAAACTGGGAGTTTTCCTCTTATAAGCTTCTTTCTCTCAAGTCTATTATTTAGTTTCAGCTTACATCTCACCATCCTATGATCAATCGAGACTTTGAAACTGTTCGGAACAGACACGTCTTGCAGAATTTCCCTGTAATTCGTTAAAACGTAGTCTATTTGGTTTTTAGTCCCATTTGGGCCTTTCCATGTCCACTTTCTCTGGGGCGGTTTCTTGAAAAATGTATTGGAAATGAACAGTCTGTTGGCTTCTGAGAATTCCTCTAACTTCTCTCCCCTCTCGTTTCTTTTGCCAACTCCAAAGTTTCCCACTTTCGTGTCACTGCTCTGCTTGGTTCCTACTTTCGCATTGAAGTCTCCCAATACAATTTTGTAATGCGATTTGCTACTATATATAATGAATATTTTATTCTATTTGAAAAATTGATTATTTTGAGTTAATTTGTAAAATGTTATTTTGAATGATGTGAATTGATATAAATTATAAATGGTTTTTTTTTTACATCAATCGAAATTGAATTTAAAAAAAGTAATTTAATAATCAATAGAATGTACGTTACAATCATCAAATTTAAACAAAGTTTGAATAAAATCTTGAAAAAAAAAAACATCTTTAAAGGAGTAAAATCTCATCTAATGCCTTCCCAGGAGGCAACGTACCAAGAATAGAAGATACATTCCCTCGCTGAATTGCGATACTGAGGCGCTGGATTGGAAAGGTGGTCGCGCGGGCATCACCCGAAATGATCTGTATTCGCCGACCAACATCATTAATAAAATTAAGATCTGCCGTGCCCCAAGTAGCACTTGTTTCAATTGCGATCGCAACAAAAACTGAGCAAGTAGATTAGAGTATTTCCGATTTTTATCGGCCTCTCTACGAGTAGCAGCACACCCGCTTTCAAAGAAGAATGAGTAACATTTGAAATGGCGAAAGTATCAGCGCAGGTGAAATCCCATAATAAAGGTTTCCATGTAACTAGTGTCATTCCATCAGGTGTCTTACCGTCGGAACGGCTACAGCCAGATGGTTTTCGTAGCTCTAAGGATGGCATCATTGACACTAGAATGACGCATGTGTCTACCAGCACTCCTGAGAGACCATGATTTCCCCGTTGATCCATGAATACTCCCAAGAATGCTCCACAGGCTGGACAACGTTGTGGTACACCGATGTCTTCTTCTAAACGTAAAGCAACACCAACGCGGAAGCATTCATTCGAAAGATGTAGACCAAGAGGAGAAGAAGGCAAAGCTTGCAGCCAAGCACCGGACTCAGGTGAATACGCTGCTAGTAGCCTGGCTTGATCTTCAAGACAAGTAGCGGATTGTAGTAACTGCGATTGTGTACGTTTGATGATAGGATAGTCCCAAGAAGACTGGGAGCTATTGACGTCCAAAAGAGGAGAATTTAATCCACTTAACGTAGACCATTTTGCTGAACAATCTTGAATAGAGGCGTCCGGGTTCAAGCACCGTTTATATATAAAGCAGCGTTTAAATTTCTTACACGCGCACAAGGGGGAATGAACAGATTGTATATTTGAAAGAAAGTATCTTTTTTATTAGAAATGTTGAAAAAATGATCTATACTGATTTATAAATCAAAACTGTTTTAAGCCCTCACAAGTTTAGACTTTTAGTACGGGAATAGTTTGGGAACTACTAGATAAGACAATTGAAACCTCTTTCAACTTCAAATTTGAATTTTTTATTTAAGGCCTTCAGACAACTTTGGCTCAGGCCTCTTTCAGCTTCGAAGTGAAGGGAGAGATATCAACTTCTAATGGAACCATAAATAATTTGGGGAACATTCTAGGTTAGTCTAACGTTTCATCAATAGAGACGTACTATTAAATATTGACCATGCACTCTGGCACTTACTAACAATGTATGTACGACAGCTGCTCTTCTGGGAGTTAGGCAATCCAAACCAAAGCTATTATTGAATATTTTCTTCCGAAGTTTTCTCTCTCCTTCTCCCCCCCCCCCCTCTCTCTCACACACACAAACACACACATAGTGTTCGATTTCTAGGTTGGGATATGCTCCTCTGCAAAAATCTTCCCTGGATGTGTTTACATATACCTCTAGCATGGAATATGGACTATCCCAAAATATCGTCCCCAGTAGCACACAAACGTGTTTTAAACGTTGATTTTTGCTTTATTTCGTTGATTAACCTTTATCGGTTGAAAAAAGTACGTTTAGTTCAATGTGAATTCAACTGTTATTTTCAACAATGGTATAGATTTCGTTTCATGGGATTCTTTCTAATTTAATGGAATAAAATTAGTAATTAAAAGCTAATTGAATCCTACTAACTATTATTTTGTGTTCTCTTTTGGATGTTGAAAATACGTTGAATTTCAATCTATATTCCAACGAACATTTGATTTCTTTGATAGGATGTTCATGACGTGTTTTTAACTATTATATTGAACTGTGCCCTAGATTATCTTTCCAAATTAATTGCATAAGAAGTGTGCTTAAAAGTGAAAGAATAAAATTAACTACATTGATCATGTTATAACTTGCATGTTGAAAACAGATTGAATTTTAAACTATATTTCAACGAATATTTAATTTCGTTAATAGGGCGTTAATGTGAAGTGTTTTCAACTATGACATAGATTTCGCTTTATATGCATTTTTCGAAGGCCACATATTACACTAATAGAGAAATACACATTTAATAGTTCAATGCTGGTCAAAATGTTAAATAAGGGAAAATGCACATAACAAGGAAAGGGGAAAAGTATTCTTTTTCTTACATGATGGTGAAACGACGCGTACGGAACGTTCCAGCTTCGAATCCTGAGTAGACATTTGGATTATTTGCTGTTCGGAAGTTAAAATTGTATATCATGATGAAAGCAACGGACAAAATGCAACTAAATGTGTATACCAGTAGACAGCAACCATGCTCTGTTTTGCCAAACTGAACGTGTTTCATCATCGTCCGCTTCTTAATTTCAACTAGTTTCTTCTCAACCACTATTCAGTGTCGAATAAATCGTTGAACAGAATTTCGGTACATAACATTTGACATTAACGTTTAATCCACGTATTTTCAACGTATGTGTGCTTCTGGGGTATAATACATCTGACTAATTCTTCCCCCTCTCTGGAAATTGCACTAATCCAACACTGCGCGCGCACACACACATACTCACTCACACACACACACTCTATATCTCTCTTACATACATAAAGAAGAAGAAAAGGGGGAGAGAGGTGAACGTCCATCAAAGCATCCCTTGAAAGCAGACGTTGCAATGAATTATGTCTTCTCACATTAAACCGATTTCAGTGAGTAATATGCGCTTGGTTTATCACAGGTACCGTACCGGTAATGAATTTAAAGCTGGATTGAACTTTCTTACTGCAGTCACAAATTAAAGCATCTCTAGCAATAACGAATTCTTGTAGAAGGTAGGTGTTAAAAATTCTGTTCCTCTTTTTACGATCTTGTCAAAAATAGAACAGACGGTAACATTTGTCACACAAGAGGAGAAAAAAAACTCAAAACAGAGTTCTATAGATATGCACGCAGTCTGTTTCCCTCCTTTAAACTTAAAAATACACATTGCATATGACACGAAGAACTAGTGATTGAAGTTCATGTTTATCTGGGTTTTCGAGTTGTTTAGATGTAAATTAAACTAAAGAGTCCGAAAAGTTACTTTCAGCTGTTGCCATTTCCCCACAACTATGATAATGTATAGTGATAGTTACTTTTTTCTTATATAAATGTATATTTTATAGTATTGCAACATTTCAGTAAATATTTTTCTAATAGCATATACAGGGTGTAACAGAATTCAATCGACAGACATTACATCAAAATATAAGGAAACTTTCTGGGTGGAAATTCTGCCAAGTTTCAGAGCTACAAACCGCCGAAAGCGTTGGAAAATGAGCTTTAAGGGTTCATACTTCCAATACATTAATAATAGAGCTGATGCGGCATGGTATCGTCAAAGACTTTAAACCTGGTCTCTCCAAAAATACTTAATTCAAAATTGTGCAATGAGCACCCAAGGGATTCCCCAAAGAAAGTAGGGAAAGTTTGTTTGAAATTTATATTCTCCCTTCGATGAGCTTTGAATCCAGAGCTTTGTGTTTCCCACTGTAAGTAGGGATGGTATCGTGACGAGACGAGACGAAACTGGCATCAGTCTCATTCTCGTCTCGAATTTTTAGGACAGTCTTGGTCTTGGTCTCATCTCGATCTAGAAATTCCGATCTTGGTCTGTCTCGATTCTAGATCCCGGTCTCGTCTTGGTCTCGAGTCTCGACACGTTAGTCTTGGTCTCATCTCGAGAGTCTCGAAAGACGATAGACTTTAAAAAATTGCCATAGGTTGGTTTGAAATGGATACGCAGGTTTTCCGATCTCAGTACAAGAACAAGAATATTAATATGATATTAACAAGTTTGTTAGACTGTTAATTTGGGGTATAGATTAGAAATAACATTCTGGAATAGAGAGAAAACATTACGATTTTAATGTAATATAAAGCATCTATTCTAGAATATATAGAATACCAATAAGTGAGATACATATTATGGAGCGGATCTATGTTATACCACCAATTGCAAAATTGGTATACGAAACATTTACGTTTTGCTATTTCTAAATTACATTTATTTATTATTAAGTTCAGATACAGCTGGAGTTACCATTTTACACAGAAACTAAATAACATTGCAACAAACTAAATAACGTTGCAGCAAACTAAATAACATTACTACAAACTAAATAACATGAAATTTAATTTTAAACAACACATAACACAGCAATTGATATCAATAACATAACGATTATAATACACAAGAGGAATAACTCAGACAATAGTATTTAGCGTTCGATGGAAAGTGTTTTCAGATCCGAAAATATCAATATTTGAATCAAGATTATTGTATTTTATACATAATTACTAGTCTATGGAATAAGGAGCGCTGTAGTATACTTAGCCTAGGCGTGATACAATAAAGGAGGTTATTATTTCTGGTTATTCGCAAGGGAAAACGGAAGTCAAATTTAGATATCAACTCTAAAGTTCTTAGAACTATCAGTTCTAAGATTCCCGTTAAGTATCTTGTATAAGTACATGAAATATGCCAGCTTGCGACGAGAAGAGGGAACGTGGAAAAACTCGTGTTTGGTGAAGCTACGTGCTGATGGTATTCTTCTTTTGACTATAGCAAGAAAAAAAGTTAAGAACAGAATCAATGTGAGATAGATTAGAAATACCAGCCATGTTCCAAACTGGGGAGCAATATTCAATTTTAGGGGAGATGAAGGTTTTGTAGAACATACTCAATGAATGAAGGTCCCTATTTTTTAAAAATCTATAGACAATACGAAGTAAGCGCATAGAACTGTAGTCACGTGATCAGCAAACAGAAGTTTTTCGTCAAATACCACTCCAAGGTCCTTTTGAGAAGAAATTTTAGCGATAGGATTATCTTCAATGATATAAGCAGATGGGATTTGATTCCTCTTTAAAGAAATAGTAAGAAAAGAAGATTTTGAGGGATTTATTTTCAAGTTCCACGCATCACACCAGTCCAAGAGGTCAGAGATGGAATTTTGGAGATCAGCAACATCCTGTAATGATCTGATTTCTCGAAATAATTTACAGTCGTCAGCAAAAAGAAGAATTTTGGTTTTAGATGACGAGAGATAAGATGGGAGATCGTCCATATGTAGCAGGAAAAGGAGGGGCCCCAAAACACTACCTTGAGGTACACCAGAGAGAACGGGAACAAAATTAGAAGATGATCCAGAAAGAACAACACGTTGTTCGCGACCAGTGAGATAGTCTCGCAATAATGAAAGGAAGTTACTATGGATATTGAATCGGTGAGTTAATTTATAAAGAAGAAGATTACAATCAATTCTATCGAAAGCCTTACTAAGATCTAGATAGATGACATCAAGCTGTGTGTTATTGGACAGGGATTGGATAGCATCAGAGAGTAACAAGGATAGGTTGGTAAGAGTGGAACTGCCAGGAAGAAAGCCATGTTGAGCAGAGTCTAGATAGGGTGAGACAAAATTATAAAGTCTATCTTTGATGATTCTTTCACACACCACAAACAAAATAGATGAAAGAGAAATTGGTCTGTATGAAGAGACATGGGTCTTATCTCCTGATTTCAGAATGGGAACAATATTAGCCTGCTTCCAAGAACAAGGAAATACACCTTCGGCAAAACACCTATTTAAAAGACGAGAAAAAGGGTAAGCCAATGATTTAGCAGCATTACGTAAAAAATAGCACTAATGTTATCAGAGTCGGGAGAACGATTTAGAGGTAAAGAAGAAAGTAGATATTTTACCTGATCAGATGATATACTTAATGAAGACGTGAATGCGAACAAATCGGTTGAAGCTGAGGAGGCGGCAAAGGAGGAGATTAGACACAGAATTGTTAGAGAAGTATTCATTCAATACATCTCTTTTCACCAGCAGCTGTAGCCGAATCATAAATTAACTCTGTTGGAACTGGCTGACACCTTCTAGAGTATATGAGAGACCAAAATCTCTTAGGATTGCTAGATATTTCAGATGTTACTTCGTTAATATACTTTTGATACTTTGCCCTAAGCAATTTCTTGGAGTAGCGCCTGATCTGGGAGAAAGAGCTATAAGTATGTGCATTAGGATGCTTCCAAAGCTCCCATGCAAGTTTTTTATTTTTCAAAATAGACCGCGCTTCTGTATCAAACCAGGGAGGATATTTAGAGTATCGGAATTTCTTTGTAGGGACACAGTCTTTACAGGTAGCATGAATTAGATCCATGAACAAATCAATCGCTTCATTTACAGTTAAGTTTTCAAGTATACACCATGGGAAAAGAGAGAGAGCGCGGTTTATATCATTCCAACAAGCTTTTCTCCAAAGAGGAATATGTTGCCTTTTAACTTTGTTTTAAAAATATTAATGGATTGTTCCACCTCCAAACTCTCGTGATCAGATGAAAGTAAATTTAGAGATGGAGTGATAGTGCATTTATCACATGTGGATAACACATAGTCCAAAATTCCATTTATATTTAAACTGACTGAATAACTGTTACGTTAAACATGAAAAAAAAAAAAAAAAATTAGTCGGAGTTTTCTGCCAGATAGATTTATAGAAATAAATGAACGTACACTGTTCAAGATTTTCCGAAACATTCCTGAGAAAAGCTAGGCAACCATAGCTAATTGGGAATTTTCAGTAATTTGGCTAATAAAAGGCATTCGTCATACAGTTATCAGGAATGCTGGGAGCAAAATAAAAAGACAACAGAAGTCTAACGATTTGAACACGGGGTTTTTAAACCAAAATTCCAGCGTCGTACTGACTGTTCTAAATTTCCAGTTAAAAGAAAGCAGTACAGTATAGTGTGTTACAATTATGTTGGCTAAATCCCGAAGTTGATCCCACAACTTACGCCACATTTTAATCATTTATGTAATTATCAATTAGGGTTCGGAATTCCTATTCACTCAAAATATTTGCAATTTCTACTAAAATAAGAACTGACAAAATGGTGGCAGCAAACTCTTGATCAACATTGCATTCACAGCTACGATAAGAAACAGTTTTCTCATTCTGCGCATATGCAGAACTGAAAACAAAAAATATCCAGATAATCATACAAAAAGTCTCGAGCTTTCCTCCATTACAGTGAAACAACATGAAATACTAAATATTCTGCGAAACTTTCCTTAGAATTCCTAGAAACGTTAACAAAAATTTTTAACAGTGTCATGCAGTACGTGACAAAAAATTCTTATTGTGAACTTTTGTACAAGGAAATAATCAAATACAAAGAAATTGAAAATAGCATTTACCGACTTCAACAGCCATACGAATCAATTAGTTCTACAATACTGCTCTTGATTGATTAAAAGAACCAATTCATAGGTATGGATTACAACTGCACGTCCATCCATTAAAGCAAAGAGAAAAGAGTGAAGTGTGTTCACAGTAGGCGCTACTTTCAAATAGCGTATAGCGATCTTGTAAACTGAAATAAGCAGGTTGGTATTTCAAATAAGCCGTATTATTAGATTAAAATGTCATTCCAAAAATCATAGCAAAGCATAGCTTAATAGGGAAAAAATAACCTTACTGTATCTAAGGCATACTGTGTATAATCTTATATCCCCTCTATGTCTGTCTGTCAACAACTTTCGACTCAGGAACTACTAGGGCTATGAAGATGGTTGAGTAACGCTGTTTTAATTTTGTTGTACAAGAAAGGGGACAAAGAACGCATGGAGAACTACAGACCAATTAGTTTACTGTCAGTTCTATACAAAATGTTCACGAAAGTTATTTTGTATCGTATTGAACGAGACTTAGATTTTAACCAGTGTTGTTCAGGAGGTCTCGGCGAAACTTCACCAACGACATATAGATAATCCAAATTTGAGGCTCGCTCCGCCTCACTTGATTTTTATAAAAACAATACTGTTTTTATCGAATGTACAGGTATATTTACGTGATAGGTTGTGCAGAATTTCCTCTGGATAAACTATGAAGTTCCTAAGGGAAACTTTATACAACACTTAGGCTTTAACAAGAAGTGCTGGGAAGCCATATGCAATCGCTATCTCTGTCTATCGAGAACCTTTAAGTCAGGAACTACCAGGGTTACGAAAATAGTTGGGTGTCCCGCGACTGAGGTTTCGACTTGCTTGTTTCCATATACGTAGAATGGTACTGTTTAGTATAGCAAAAATCTTTCCATTTTTTAAAAAATATAGTGTATAAATGGTGTAAGAAAAGATCTATATTTCAATTTAGACAGTTTGGCTTCTTGAGGAATAATTTACAGCTTTTCGGGATCAGTCTAGCAGAGGCTAATATAAATGGGAGAGTGTCAACAGAAGTAAAAGACTACCAGCAGGGAGAAAGTATGGGGATGAAATTTTGAAGAAGAAAATAAATGTCTGTCACTTTTCTATTATTATTGAAAGAACAGAAAATAGTTTGCCATTGATAACTGACTACTTATATGATTTATAGTCATATTTTAAAACTACAATATAACAAATTAAATAAAATTTATCAGAATGAAACTGTCACGAGACTTCTTCTAGTATAAAGTAACATCAACAAAAGCATTAAATTAATACTATCAACATTCATGAAAATAAAGTTTATAGTCTCGAGAGGTAGGTCTCGGTCTCGTGTCGAGTCTCGAGGGATAAGTCTCGGTCTTGGTCTCGTCTCGATTCCTGAGCCTTAGTCTCATGTCTCGAATTTAAGACGAGACCAAGACCAGTCTCGGTCTCGGCACCATGCCTAACTGTAAGTGGGCAAATAAAATTGATGTTAGAATTAACTTTCTTATCCGTCTTAAAAGTTACGCAAGATATTAGAAAATTCATCAGTACATGGCTAGGGAGGCCGGCTAAACAGGTGTTCAATTTAACACGGATTTTCACATGTTTCTAGCAATATCATGGTTTTATCCCGTTCTTTCAATGGGGAAAAATGCAATAGCGCCTTCAACATAATGTATTGCATTGTAAAGGCACATAAAGAAAGGTTTCATTGGAACATTTGTTTTCTTAGAAATAGTTCTTATCATATAATATCCCTTATCACTTTCTTATGGAAATTTCGATTATAATAATCCTTAAAAAAAATCCTCTAAAGCGTTTGCTTACGTAGTAGCTATCGTTGGCGTAGG
>JAGDQP010005656.1:7562-39549 GCA_022664845.1 Lepisma saccharinum
TAAAGAAATCAAGTGTAGCCCACACTACGGAGTAGCTTTGGGGCATGCTTTAGATAGATGTTGATCGTTCGAGCTATTTTACGTCAAGTGTAATCCACGAAAGGAAACCTTAGAATTAGACATAGCGAAGATAAAGAAGCAGCCACACAGCAGCAACGAAAGGACCAGATAGAAACCACGACGACTATAGTTATTATGAAGAGTAAGACGAAAGGTTTCCTTTCAGGATGTATTCATTGTATTGTATTTATTGCATTGTATTGTATTGATTTATTGTATTTTATTTTTTCAAGTAGATATTACGAAATAATGTAAAATACAGAAAAATTGATACATCATATTAACCTTGTAACAGTTTTCATGGCTGCACAAAAATGAAGGTACCATGAGTCCCTTATTTATTTACACACATAAAGTATTACATATAAAATTACCTTAAGATAACAATCATAACTATATGTACTGTCCCTTAATACTGAAAAAAAAAAGGATCGAAATGTCTGACTTAGCTACAACTATGTTACACTTAAGTTAAAATATTGTAAGCTTGATACAGTTTTCATTTGTAACACGGATATGTATTGCATTAACTCCATAAACGACGTACTCTTTATGAGCGGTCGATGGTAAACAAGAAAGACAAGAAGACTAGACGTGCGCGAAACGAATATGTGTTTAGCGAAATTTTTCATAACAAGTAAAATGTCTGCTGAAGGTGAGGAACAACTATGAAAAGTCTGTGTCGTAGTGCAACGCAAATATTTTGATGTGCTTTTCTGTATTTCTTTATCAAGAAGAACGATGTCAACTAGTAGCGATTCAGAAGAGTTTTATGACGCAGAGGACGAAACACCAAATAGGAATTTAAGGTGAATTGCATTCAAGGTGTCCAATGTCATTTATTGATGTAATGTAACGATGCATTAAACTAAAAAATGGGTCTTGTTTGTGAGTAGTTTTGGAATCAGCAACTACTGCACTTGCACAGAAAACTAACAGCAGGTTAAAATATATATAGATCGAAGCAGGTCATGCTTGACAAGGTGTACTCAAGCATTGTGAAGGTGCTGCCTTGAAACTGGGATGGGCCTTCACGCTATACACTCAAAGGGTGCTAACCCTAAGCATCTTTTTAACGCTATGTACAAGGATTCCGGTGAGGTTCTAACCTAGTGCGGCTCGTGGTCAAAATAAGTGAGTTGTATCCAAATCATATATGTGCTCATTCTTTGTTCGACCTGAATTTTCAGGAGTGGCGGTTTACGTGTAATGACACTTATCATATTCAATGCTTAAAGAGAAATTAACTGCTAAAAGTTAGGATCGACGAACGTAGCCACATATATATAAATATGTTATAGTTGAAGTTTTAGAGTCATATATCAAGTTTTTAATTTAGATTTAAATGACTGACATTTAAGGTCTTAGCTCGTCATAAGTCTGAAGAATGGGATCCCTTGGCGAACATTTTATTACACCTAAAGGGAGAACCAAGCTGTCATACCTGCTTTAGAACCCAGCAACAGGCCATCTTGGCTTATGTTTTTCCAGTTTTCGTGCACTCGCACCGTCTTAGTGCTGGAATAGTTCCTCGTCCCACCAAGCGTGTCTAAAGGAAAAAATAAAATCAAACACTCGTAGTGAGATTGCCAGGTAATTGCTGAAATCGAGAACTTTCAAAAAGTATTTAGGGTCACGGCACCAGTTTCCAGCCACTTAATCAAAAATTGTGACTTTGGTGGTGTGTTAATATGAAAAGAAGAAGGAGGAGTATAAGTTAAGTACAGTCAAGTAAATACACACCTTGGACTTTAGGTCCTGTATTACCCCTGTGTAAAAGGAAAAATCACACATTCGTAAACCGTAAGAAATATAAATGTGAGCATATAGCAAAAACCACCAGTTTCCAGTCACACGCTACCAGTAATTGCCTGTTAAGTGCCAGTTTCCGGCCATACTAGTCAGACTTACTTTAAACGTTTAATATAACAAAATAGACCACATTCTAGACATGCAAAACATATTTAATTGTGTTTGTTAACAGTGTTCTAACAAACGAAAACAGTTCGTAAATGTTACAAGCAGGCAAAAAAAGTCAAGAAAAACAGGCACCTTTTAATGCTGTAAAATAAAAAATGCCTTAGTTACGTACTGTAGCCAGTACTAGGAATAGTTTTAAGCCTATCAGGGTCAGTACAGTGATTCCGCCAGACCCTCCCCTGTGGGGGGATAACCCCCCAAATCCTCAAGGCTCTAACATTTTTGCGGTCAAAAATCGATAGAAACCATCGAAAAGGTCACTTACACCTTTCAATATTGACTTGACACCCCAACCTGGAAAACGTGGTGGAATCCCTGTATCAGCGTTGACTCACTGCCTTGTAATCATTGGGTCCCGGGTTGATTCCCGTTCGCGATACTCACATTAAACTGGAAGTTCCGTCCTTATGATATCATTATTATCCGGTGGAAGGCAATGGAAAGCCACCATCTGTTTACCTGCATGGTATCTTTGGATCGGGATCTGACTTCGGGCTGAACACTAAAACAAATCATTAAAGTTGGAAGAACTACTGAAAGTTGGAAACTGGTCTACTTTGCCCCATGGTCCATTCTGCTGTACTATTTGTCGGTGGCCGGAAACTGATGCCATACATAATTAACATTGGGTCCAGTTAACAGCCATAATGGCCATTTACTGGCTTCACGCCAAATTTTTGAACCAGTAATCCAGCCA
Source organism: Lepisma saccharinum (assembly GCA_022664845.1). Classification (NCBI taxonomy): domain Eukaryota; kingdom Metazoa; phylum Arthropoda; class Insecta; order Zygentoma; family Lepismatidae; genus Lepisma; species Lepisma saccharinum. Next base: position 10,300 of record JAGDQP010005656.1, read on the forward strand.
CGCAATAAGTACCAAAATATTCAATAAATATATTTCAATTTGTTTCTGCTGTGATTACCAATGTTTCCTCTTTCAACATGTGCAGTCAAACATCAGACGCCTTATTTATTTACTTTTAAAACTGTAGTGGCCGGAAACTGGTGCCGTGACCCTATTAAGGGAAGTCCTACAAACTGTTGAAGACTGTAATATATATTTCAGTATTTACCAGCACTGACATCTTAAGCGTGTAATCACTTAGCGAGCACGACTTCAGAGAAAAATGAGATAAACCGAACGTTCAAGTTCTCCATTCTAGATGGTATCCAGGAATTTATGGAGGAAATAGGGAAAAATCTGTGATAACCCGTAGATGTGCAAAGGTTTTTTGAACTTGTTCTGGATTCTTATCAATGTTCCATAGTATAAGGCCGGACATATACAAATAAGAGTGAAGAAAAGGAACGTAGGTCTTTTAGGACTATACTATATATTCGGACGTAAAATGTAGTTAATAATTGCACATATGAATAAAATTTGACGATCACCCATTTAGTTTCAGCCATGACCATCTTCCTAATTCTGCAAAACCATCCCACCTTACAAATAAGTGGAAATCTCTATTTTCTTAAACTGAAATATTCTACTTCTACCCAGTGTACATTTTAGGTAAGAGTAGCATTTTATGAAAATCAACCATTAACATAGCATTATGATGATACTGAATCGTATGGCTTAGTCAAGGATTTCGTAACAGAAGACTTCGTTTTTAACTATAGCACTGGATCAACTCAGTTGGCCTATTACAGCTTTGACATACATATTTATTCAAGGATATATTTGTCTATAAAATGTTCATATCGAAGTCGTCATTCTCTTAAAGAAAAATATTTTTAGATTGTTTTCTGAAGATAGTAATGAAGAAATTACTTTGTTTTGATGCGCCATTAAATAATATCAATAAAACTTGCTCAAAATAAAACAAATAAAGCTTGTTTCAGATAAATGTGCATATGTTGTGATGGCGCTAATATCAACAAAACATTCGTCTTTACAGGCGCGACTGGGTCTCGGAAGCAGTGTTTCCAATGCAGAATATAGTTCAAAAACTATATCAGACCTTCATGAATTAGAGAAAGAGTAAGAGGGAAGAACGACATATTTGCTAGTTGATTTTCTATTTAAAAGAATTGAAATGCAATAGGCTTTATTTTACGTATTTTAATGGTAGATGCATGACGCAACGTACGTCAGACATTGGTCTCATTTATCTTAGAAGAGTGGTGAGAAGTATATACCTAAAGCAACATATTGTGTCGGATATTGTTTATTGTTGTTTTAAGGTAAAAACGACGTTTTCAGAGGTTGGCATGCCATACTAGTAACCGGAATATGACGAGTTCGAATCCCGTTCACGCCAATCGAAGAGAGAAAACCAAGAGAAAGTATCACAACCGAGATCTCATAGCTCAGTGGTAGGGTGTTGGCTTAGCATTTGGGAGGTAATGGGTTCAATACCAGGGGCCAACCATGCTGACTGAGGTTTTTCCTCAGTCACGCCAGTAAAATGCTGGGATCACACCTTTAAGTTAGGCCCTAGCCGTTATCTTTCTGCATCATTTTCCCCTTCTTCTATCCCGGTCTGGACCTTAGACACCTGATAGCCATAAATTCAGTTCAATTCAGCAAAATATAATCACAAAATACCCAGGGCTGTGGAGTCTGAAGCCTTGCTGGGGTCGAAGTCACTAAAACATATCGACTCCGGCACGTACTCCTACTCAATGGAAAATGAACAATTCGTTAAAAAATAAGATTGAATGTAGGAAGTGGTGATATTAGAAGAAGAAGTTTACCTTTCGGTTCTGACTGAGTTAATCATTGCTTAAAAGCATGTAATCATGTATGGAGAAGACCCCTCGCGAGGCAGTTGTATAAACTGTAGTGGTTAGTTGTTTACCTATTGTGGATAATAAAAATGCAGTTGTATGTTTCCAATTCCAAAGATCGATTAAATTAATTTTTCTTATTATTTAAGGCCTGGGATATAATGGAGGGTAAACAAAGGTATACGGCGTATACCCACCTAAATTTTTAGACATCATCGTATACCCACCTAAAATTTATGAAATACGCAGGTATATGAAATAGTAATTGAATGGTTTCGTTATAACAAGAGAAGCATATATCCACCTAAAAATTTAGCATTACATCTCTGAATTACAGAACTGCACGATTGGCAATATTGTATAGAATGTGCCATGATGAATGACTCTTCTTAGCTTTAGAAACATGGGAATAGACTTAGAAATTCAGCATAGTTATAATTATTCATCTAAAGGAGATACACCGAGTTTCTCTCCCCCATAATCTATACGTTCACTGATTTTTTGAACAATGTAGAGGCAGTTCAAGATATGTAATATATTCATGCAATTTGAAAATTAATAAATAAGTTAGTTAGACAGTGTCAATTTGTGTTCGTTTAGAAATCTGCTAGGTATTAAGTTTGTGAATATGAACATGAAGTTTATGAACACAGGTAGGTCACAAGCAATGCAAACTGAAATGAGAACAGACCTCGAAACTTGGAACAGCCATAGCTACAACAGAGATGCGTACTGAACTTATACAATAATATGTTTTTATTTAACCATGTAATAATTGAGTATTAATTGAAATGAAGGTCATGTCGAAACACTTTGCCTACGTTCTTTGCTGGAAAAAGTAAAGAATAGTTGCGTGTGTTGATCATGATAAAAGCTGTAGTGAGTGTCAGTAAACATCTCTTTGTCTTGGTCCCTTTTTTCAATCATTTTTTAAAATTGGATATTACCAAGTACATTAACGAGGAAAGAAGTTCTTTTAAACAGGGTCTGAGAAAAAAAAAACAACTAAAATCCATACAATATTACTTCTGATGTATCCTTACGGATATAAATTCTCTTTATTAAAGAAATAGAATATTAAAACTAAAAAGAGACTCCTGTGTATTTTTCCACATTATAGCAACAGTATATTGCGATTGAATAAGAGAAGCAGTATGCAAGCAAACTATGAATAAACATTGTATGTGTTATTTGTACATAACTTTAATTATAATATTTCGAGGAACAGCATTTAGTCTACAATTTAATAAGTCCATTGACTCAAATCATAAGTAATTTTTTTTACCATTGCTTAGCAATCGGAAAGTCCCAGCGACCGCCCATCCTGACTGAAGTTTTCCCAGAGTTTTTCTTCAATCACACTAGGCAAATGTGGGAGGCAGCTGGCACTAGGCCCTGGCCGACCCTCACCCTATCCCGGGTGAGTCAGAGTTGCCTAAAGGTCATAAATAAATTCAGTTCCAAATAGGCTATATGGCTCAGACTCGGAAAATTGTTAAAGGATATTTAGGGAGCCGTCCTGGACTTCACGTAAGGAGCCATTCCGGCATTTGCCTAGTGGGACTGAGGAAAAGCAGAAGAAGGTCACCGATATATATTAAAAACTCGGTAAACTTTATTTTTATATGGGCCAGTCTAGTAACTTTGGACTTCGGCCCGTCACGATTCGCCCTTTAGCTGTTATAATCCATCTCCCTGCCGGGACTCGAACCCGTGACCTTCGAGCGTTTGGCCTTCCGCTCGGCCACGCGGCCGGCACATATATATTTTCCTTCTGGTTGTTTACAAATACTTTTTTTTCTACTTTTGAGTCCTTTTTATTTATTTATTTACGATTATTTTACCTAGGTCGTACACCAGTTATTTTTGCTACATGTGTTGCAGTTTGTTTATTCTTTGGTGCGCTAAAGCACACAGAAGCAAACACATTATACGTATATACCGAGGAACAATTAGCATTTTTTCGCAATTCTGGTCACGATGTTATGTGGGAATTATTAGTTTTTAGTTAGAAAACCTTTTCCTTACGCGAGATTTGAACAAAACAGGTATGGCGTATAAATTTGAATCTATTGACATAATAAAACTTCATTACGTAAGACGTGCGATATTTCTGCTAGGACTAGCACAGTACACACAGTTTCTGCTTATTCCTGCACCAGAGGCGGGGGCGGGGGGAGTGCATGGACATCGGAGAGGGGTGTGGAAACAGCAAGCCATGTGCTGCGCGCGCCACGTGCCTATATTTTGCGGCTTACTTTAATTAGGTATTTCATCTCTTCGCACACATTCTGCTGGGATTTTATTATATCTATTTCATTTTCTCTCATGAGTGAAGTACAGCTTCACTAACTTCACTTGAATAGCCGCTACTGGTCTTGAGAGGATGCCTCTGGAACGTTATTATTAGTAATTATTACCAGTTTCTATTTTAGCCGCCAACTTTGCGCAGTTTTGGAGGCAATTGAATTCATCTTCAACGTATGTTAATAGTCATTCTGCAATGTTCAGGTTATTTATTCCCATCTGATATACACAGTGGTTCTGCCGCAGATGATTTCTTCCTTTTATCCGTATTTCCTGCGTTAATCACTCGCTTTGCGTTTGTTTGGAACATTTGAAAAGCCAAGATACATTCTCTTCCTTCAGAGAATTTTTAAAAGGCTAAGTCTGAGAATGGAGACTGAAACTGCAGAATTCAGAAAGTTACTCTGGTACATTGGGGCAAACTGATTTTACAGGTCTTGTAGGCGAGAAATTTTATAAAACTATTTTGAATATGGTTACTTGTTTAGCAAAATTACTGGGTGATGCATTACTTAATATGGCTTGACCATTAATTATATTTTTGGTTAATAAGTAAGTAAGATAAACAACAGAGAACATATACCGGTAGAAATTTTAGCAACGCAATGCAGAACTTGCCATCCAGGGCTCGCGCTTGATTCACCTTTCCCCGCCCGCCAAATAACATATGGTTCTCCGTTAACTTTAGGCCACACATGAGTTTTACGTATAAATAATTTATTTCACCCATTTAAACACCACGGCATGTCAGACCTATTAAAGAACCATTTTGATTATTAGCAAATATAAATTCGAGGAAACAAGTAGAAAATCTGTTCACAATAAACCGTGCGGCGCAAAGTCATCGGAAAGCTACGTTCCGAGTAGCAAGCGAGGATAGGTGAGTCAAGCTTAAGCTCTGCCAACAAGCCGTGGTAGAATTTAAATGTGTTTAGTTGTGGAGATGCGAATTTTCTATTTGCTTAAATATGATTTAAGTATGTTGAAATCGTTAAATATATTTATAAATATGCATATTATAAGGATAAATGAATATTTTTTTTTCGTAACTATATTAATAGCATCTATCTTAACATGTTTCTTTTCGCATTTGTTTTACAGTAAAAGAAGTAAAGGAGGCGTTTCAGAGAAAAACACATCTGAAAAAGCTGCACAAAATGTGGAAGAAGTCGGGGAAGGAAAGGAGCACAGTGCAGTTGCTACTACCATTACTAAAGGCTCTTCATGTGAACAGATTGATGCACCATGTACACCAGAATTAGATTCCAATGTAAGTTATTTAAGATACCAACTAGTATCTTTACAACTTTTAGTAGAAATTTTGACGGAATGATCTCAAAATATAAAGTTTTCCAAGCTTTCCTTGTCTTGTTCTTGCCTTCACGTCGTAGTCCGTATACAGTTGCTGTGTTTTATATAAGATTCATTCATTTTATGTAATCCCTTATCTATAATGCGTACTCATTTCATTCTAAATTTGCCACTATTCTTATGTAAATTTATATAGAATACCCGAGTCATTCCATATCAAATCAACAAGTGGTCTGGAACTTGAAGTCTCGGAAATCCGTTTTTTTTTTTTTTTTGTACATAAGTAGTTCTTTTGGGAAGTTAAAAGTTAAAAAGCGGCTGATTTTTGACGCGTTTTGAAACATTTAAAGTTCCGAAACGCTAGAACTATTTGTCTTAGAAAGCTCAAACTTACACCATTTGTTTCAGAATTACAATTCGATATGTTGCTTGACTTTATTAGACCATTCGTTAATTTTTTTAAAATTAAAAGTTTTTTTTTTTAAAATTCAAAATTATTATTGTTTGAAAAATATATGTTTAACGTTCATCTGATTACAATGTATGTGCCAAATATCATGATGGTATTTCAATAGGATCTTATAATAAAAAATATAAAAATAAGATAATGCATGACCTTTAGTGTACAAACCGGCATTGTGCTGTTATGAAGCTGCCAAGTAATTAATTAGCAAGTTTATCTTTTTTCTGCGTTATGGAGATACAGTTAATTGTGGGTCTCTTTGAATAAGTTCACTCTACTTTGGCACTGTCAAAAATCACTGTTTTAGTTTATTACAAAAGATATTTTAAAATTATATTGTATTGGCATAGTAATTCATACTATGTAGACTCTACTGGAATTAAAAGAAGAGATATATCTCATTTTTAAATTGATTGTAGGGGAGTCAAACTGATTATCTACTGGGTTCTGAAGGCTAGCTTTGCTTGCGAATCTTTTCACCGTGCCTCCAGCTCCGTCGCACACTGTCTCCCCGTGAGATGTTGCATAAAAATACCATTCTACTTCTATTGTGACACAAGTTAGAAAAGTTCTTTGAATTCTTATATTGGGCAGATGAGCCATCACTAAAATAGTACACTTTCTTCAAATTTGGCATCAAGTCTTGCTTCATAAATTCAGTCAGCTTTTTTTGTAACACATAAACAAGTACTGTGTATTGATCAAACAATCCGAGATTAATACAAAACTCTTCTAGGTCAACACATCTAAATTGTTATTGTTTAGTTTTTTTTCTTTCTTGAAATAAACCACACTTTGATGGACTGTAGCCATTGAGTTATTTTAATGAAACCTTGCACTTCATCCTGCAGCACAAATAAGAAGTTTTCTAAAAAGTCACACTGTTACAGCACTTCACTTTCTCCCAAAGCAGATTTTTTACAATTGTTGTTTGGCAACAAAATAATGCTTTATTAGATGAACTAGTATTATAACAAACTATAAATACAATAATGGCCAACGACAATATAACTTACAAAGAGGCTAGGAAAAATGACCTACAAGGTACTAACACTCAACAAGGAAACAAACCCCATTACTCTCAAATGGTGGAGAGCAATGTAAATATTAAATCTACGATAAATTCAACATTTCATAATATTAGAACAAAAATCAATGCATATAATTCAAAGAACACAAGTCGAGATAGCGATATCGGTATATATATAAGTAAATTTAAGACAAATGAAGGGGAAAAAAAAAGGATAATACTTTCAGCTTACTTTCGCATTAGATCACACATATTCACATGTACACATAAGAAAAGTCACTATATTTCGTGTATTCACACTTTTTCAAGTATAGAGGAAGAGAGCGAAGTTCACGTGTTCACAAAATACAAGTTTGAAAAGAACAGTGGCGACACGTAGCGGACAAAACATCAAAACTGAAGAACAACTGACTGCTGCAGCGCGTAGATATCTGGAACTTGAAATAATAATAACTGTATAGCGTGTAAGTACAAGGTGGGATCGTGGATGGAAATGTGTTGAAAATGCAGAGGAAAAGGGGAGCTTAGAGTTATTGAAGGTTAACCGTGAACTTCGCTCTCTTCTTCTGTACTTGAAAAAGTGTGAATACACGAAATATAGTGACTTTTTTATGTGTACATGTGAATATGTGTGATCTAATGCGAAAGTAAGCTGTAAGTATTATCCTTTTTTCTCCTTCATTTGTCTTAAATTTACCTTATATATATAAAAGTGCAAAGGAAATAAACCAGCGCAAGAGAAATTAAGGTTTCCAAAGCGCTTAAAACTAGCATCTGAATGCGATCATAGCGAATATATGAAAAATTTAAACGAAATTCACGATATACAGCTGGAGAGCGAAGAATCTTCTGATAATTCAGACATGGGTATACCAGTGATAACTCATTTTAAACACAATATAACGAGATCTACTCAAAATACTAAGGTTAAAAATAAACAGAGAATGGTAACCGAAGTACAAAGTAATACAAATATCAACGATTCAGCGACTCAGTATAATCGATCCTCTACAAATATAAGTGAAGAAGGAATGACACCGAAGAACTAGTGATACAGTTAATTAATATTGTGTCTTTACTAATAGATATTTTGAATAAACATCCCAATCTACCATCACAAATTGAACTACTTACAAACTGCAATAATATGATGGAAAATCACAGGAAAAGTAATTTACTAACAATACTAAAAGCACACATTCTAAAAATTCAATGTTCTCATTTTTATTGTTTTGTTCAATGATTTGTATTGAACAAATACAATATATTTTAAGACGGTGACAGTAAAGAAGACACACCCTAAAATTTACTACATACGTTTTGTGCAATGGCTTCGCAGAAGAACGAACGAACGAAAGTATTTACTAGTTTTGTTCTACAATAGAACTGAAATGAAGATACTGTAACATTTTAACCAATTAAGATGTCACATTAAAAGCCATTATGCGTTCAGCCGCTTAAGCTATTTATACACGTTACTCATAAGTGGCTTTGTAATTTTGTTAGTTTTTGTTTTCAACATGATCCCATCGAAATACCATCATGAAATTTGGCACATACATTCGAATCAGATACACATTGAACATATCTATAAAAAAAATGGTCTGTCTTTAAATTTGAAAATTGGTCTTAAATAAAGTCTAAGTAATATATCAAAATAAAGCCTTTGTAATTCTGAAACGAATGGTGCAAGTTTTTGAGTGTCACGCTTTTAAAGGTTTCAAAATGCGTAAAATGTCAATAGATTTTTTATTTATTTTTAACAATTTGTTATAATCGCTAACTTTGATTAGGCATTTCCGATTATATGTTTAGGTATGTTCTTGACATATGTATGGAATAAAGTTAAATACACCGAATAAAGTTAAATACACCTGGAAAGTCCTGGATTTTAAATTAGATAACTATGAATCCCGTTTTGTCTCTTGCATTTTACTCTCCCTTGATTTATTTTACCGCTTCAAGATGGAGAGAGGTAAATTACATGGTATTTACCATTTCTGAGGGGAGGGGTTACAGGAAGGTTGTCTTAAAAACTTCACTTTCACATTATAGCTTAAAATTTCAAGTTCATTATTGCCATAGTGCTGGATCATAAAGATAACGAACGAACGGATACCATTATTTGCTACCTTCGTGCTTCTTGACTGTACTGACGAAGAATTTTGATGGATTTGAAAAGGTGAATGAAATAACTTGAAATATGGGTGCCAAGAAAATCTGAGAAATTCCCGTAACTGATCATTATTATGGGCGACAAGCTCATTTTCTAAACTCAGAGAGGAAGGAAAAATTATGCTAGTAGATCAGAAGTTTCAAAATCTTACGTTAAGAAGCTAGAGGGGGAGGGGAAAATGCAGTACGTATTAAATTATGACTGAGATTAAGTTAGGTTAGATTTAATTTTACGGTTAAGGTTCTACAGATTAACTTCCTTTCAGCTACGTACGAAGTTAGCTCCTTTAACATCAATAATAATCATACTAAGTATCTCTCCATGCGTGAAGAGGTTTGAAACATATTTACTTACCAGAACGGAAGTCCAGAAAAAAACTTCACACTAAGAAATTAAATACTAAATTTTCAAAGGCAAACTGGTGCCTCTTTGTTAGATTAGGATATGTGTGTGGTATAGAAGTAGCATGTGATACTAAAAGATCACTTAAACATTTCTCAGATACTACTGTTGCACTTAAATGTAGGTTCGCGTAATTAGATGCCGTAATTTAACTAGAAACATATTATCACGACGCTCTTTCTACATTCAATTCCTGTTTTTCTTTATCGAATACAGAGTTGCCAAATACTTGGTATGGAAATGTGCCCACTTGGGTCCTAGTGTTTTCTTCATTTCGTAAATCTTAGCATCTAAAAAAAGGAACTCAAGTACTGTCCAGTAGTGCGCGATCCAGCTGTAACCTACTTTTTACCTTTGTTTTGTATGGATGTAAAAACTTCTATAAACAGTCTTTTCAACGTCTATATCCTCTCTACGTAAAATATTTGCTACCAAGACTGTGACGTATAAATTTTGAATGTTGTAATAAGTCAGATGGGGCATTCTCCTTTTTCACATCCCTAATATGAATTTTGTTTTTTAATTTATTTTTGTCATTCCGAGATATTTGCACATGCATGTTACCTCATCTCTTTTGGTACAAAATAACTTTTAAACCCGGTTAGATGTTTTTCAATGATTTTGTGAGAAATTAGCATTGGTTTAAAATGTTTCTCTTTGGAACATCTTGGTAAACCTATCCAAACTTCTTATACTGTCATGTTGTTCTGTTTACTCTTAACTTTTTCATACCATTTACATATGCCTTAACAACGTATCTTTCTTGTACCTATTGTTCATTTCTATTTTTAGTGAATATTCTAATTATGTGTGGAGATCTTGATTGTTTCTTTTTGGGGGGGGAGGGGGGTATCGTGTGACATGTTGAAGGCTCTCAGGAAAAAGTTGGATCATACGTTGTTACGTTTTACCTGCCATTGTCCCTATTTTGTTGTTCTGAAGTAGGATTCCTGAAGATATTCGCACGAATTTATTATAATTCCTATAAATTTTAAAGTCGAAAAAAATGATTTCCCATCCGCTTATACTTCTTTCGTAAATTTAATTTCCCGATGCATGTGATTAATTTGCTAATGTACGACTCGAATTGTGCACCTTCTGTATACGACATGGTCGTGTAGTCCATGTCTATATCAGTTTCACAGTGTGTCCCGTAATTTTCTGGACTACAGCTTATAATATACAATGAGACTTCAGAATCCAACCCTTGGATAAACCTGATCCCCGGGACGATTTCCTTCTACCTCCGTTGTACATTTATCGAGTTACTCCCTTTCTCCTCTTGAAATCGATAGATTATCCAAAGGTTTCACATCTCACCTTCTAAACTTTACAGTCACTTCCTTCTCCGTAAAGATGTTATTATTTGCCTGCAGACTAAAATGGCGCTACTTTTGGGCCAAACATTCGTCCATTCCCCCAGTACCCTCCAGTGAACTTCATTCTAGCCTGGAACGTTTTCGTTCTTCACCAGCACAAGATCTACCCTTCGTAGTAGTCATCCTTTCGAATGATACATCTCGCAATAATTTCTACATGTAACAATAGCGAATTCCTTCGACAAATTCCCGACCAACCTAACCTATCCAATACCCAGCACAAAGCGCTTGTAGCACTTCGTGAGAATCAAGAGATAATGGATCCCCAGACAAGGAATCTACCACAGTAGTGCCTGACAAAGCTGGCTACCTTTAAAGAGGCTTACCGATAAGTATCTGATTCCAGCACCTACAAACCAACCACCAGAGACCTAACCTACACCCACCAACACAAAACTTGCGAATTTATCGCCACTAACAGTCCTCGTGAGAAGGGCTGTGGAGTCGGAAGCAATTATTGCCTTACTGGAGTCGGAGTCGACATATCGACTCCGACTCCTGCTAATGGAAATTGTAATATAATTCGTTAAAATTAAAATTTCCCATAAGTTTATTGCTTACTAGGAGTTCTGTCTGGGTTTGAGTTAATCCTTGCTTACAAGCATATGCATTTATCTACGAAGAAGACCTCTCGCGAGGCAGTTCTATACTTGTAGCGGTTAGTTGTTGACTTAGTTATTATGGATAAAAATGCAACTATATATTTCCAACTTAAAGGATACTGCGTGAGTCGGTTAATCCACTTTTTTTATATTATTATTATTTTATCATTTTGGGTTATGTCCCTATCCAAAACTGACATTTTTTCCTACCGTCAACTAAATTACCTCCCTACCCTCCGTAAATTTTCGAACCTTAGATTCCTTTAAAATTATTTATTTGAATTTTATTTTTAAGGCCTTTAGCAACGTGGGCTCAGGCGGAATGGATGATGATGGAAAATTTGGTGGAATGAAGAAAGTGGGAGGGAACGAGAAAACTCACGCACGCGGTGTTTGTTCACTACAGACTGCACGTGGTATAAGCCGGGATCGATCCAAAGACCCATGGACCAGAGATGAGAACTCGGCCACTGAGCCACCTTAAGATTTATGAATGGTAATTAATGTCCGCACAAATTATATTCTTCCCTTGTTTAAGTTACATGTTCCGAGAGCTAATAACAAATATTACTACTACTTGTACATCAAAACTCCAAGATTATCTTTAGAAAAGAAATCATTTTTAATCGGACCTTTATCACTAACTTCATACTTTTATCTTCACAAAACTACCTGTATGATATTTTGCGCAAGGGAGTTCTCATAATATCATATCTATTCTATTTTCTTATATCGATTACTGTTTTTGTTCATACTATAGTATTTATTTTTATTTTATTTCCTAGTGTAAAATGTGGCTACCACTTGCTATACCTAGGATACATATACAGTACTTTAATTGGAAAAATAAAAACTATTTTAATTTACATTATAACCATCATCCAGCTGCAGCGTCGATTATTTACATTATAATAAGTGTGCGGCTATTATTAAACTGTTTCTAGACACGAGGTGCTATGTTAGTTATATCTTCCACCTTTTTGTATGCCAATATGAAATTTCAATTAACAAGCTTAATATTTGCTTAGCAAGATTCTAAAATATCTTGATGATTCTCCTTGACAGTGATTAAATACCTTGTACATTGCGTCTATCAATTAATGTAAGGAAGTATATATTACAAATTTTCTAAGGGTCGGAGTCTGTGGTGTTAAAAATGCAGAAGTCAGAGTCGGAGTCGAAGCTTCTGTGTACCGACTCCGCAGCCCTGCTTGTGAGGGCATATTCGAAATTTCTATGAAATACCCAAGTCCAGATAATCCACGCACCCGTACTTTCTACCTATTACCGAATGTTCTCAAAACCGGTAATCCAGGTCCATTGTGGCCAGCTATAGTTACCCCGCCGAACTTATTTCCACTTTGATCGAATTTTTCTTACAGTCACGTGTTCAAGCGCTGCCTGCTTACATCACTTCTGGAAATAATCCATAAAATACCGCCTCTCCCTTCCCACATACTGCTTGTTACCATAGATATTACTTCATTGTATACTAACATTCCTCATGTCCATGATCTTGCAGCTTTAGAATTCTTCCTCAACAAGAGGCCTAGCCTCACATCCCAACAACAGCTTTCCTTCTAAATCTAGCCAACCTAGTCCTCACCTGTAACAACTTCACTTTCGAAAACAAACATTACCTTCAAAACCGAGACACAGCCATGAGTACGAGAATTCCCCCTCTTATACCAACCTGTTCATGGCAAGCTTGAACACAATTTATTACAAACACAGCCGTTGACTGCCCTACTTTGGATCCGTTATTTAGACGACATCTTTACCTTTGACTGCATGGTGAATCCAGCCTGAATACGTTCCTAGAACATCTGAACCAGTTCCGCTGTTCTATGGTCCAGTTTTGACGCCCTTTACACCACGCGAGGCGGCATTCGGCATTTGGCTGTGTGATGTGCGGCTTATGGGTAACTACTTGGTCATGGAAGCCAAGTTTCCACACTTCGCGCCGAACAGTCATACTGCGTGTAGAAGATTATGATGCAGTTTGGAATTCCTGTATGAGGGCGGCGATGAATGATCGACTGTTATGCTGTACGACCCTCTTTTAACACTCGATGGTTTCTGGAGAAGGCTGCTTGGTTGTACACGTCCCTTCACGTTTCCACTTTACTATAACATCGGAAACAGTAGTCCTAGGGATATTCAGGAGGGTGAAAATCTCGGGCACAGACCTCTTACATGTAGCACCCAATCACCTGACCACTTTGAAAGTCCGGTAGTTCCTCAGACTGTCCCATTCTGCTGTCTCGCGCTCTCTGCTGACTGCTGAGATCGCTGACCATGTGTTCCACGAGGTAGACGGAAGTACTGTTTATAGCCCTCTATGATAAACACACGTTTCGCCGGTGTCCGGATACTTTTGATCACATAGTGTGTATATATTTATGAACAGGTCGGATAGTCAGTACAGTAGGTAAAATTTGACTAGAAAAAAAAAGGGCTTATACTTGCGTAGTTTCCTAAGGAAAATCATGTGTACAACTTCGCACATAACACTACTAAAAGTTTCTAAATTTTTCGACTTAATGGTTATCTTCAGTAGAGTATAGAATGAAAGTATCACTGAAAACACGAGTGGATAATTGGTAGAGACAGAAAACCAAGGTGGTGGAAGTTCACATCAGAACAATTGACTGCATTCTGCACGTGCTCAAGAGCTGCTGGGAGATGGGTTTGGTAAAGATTTTTTGTGTTGAAAATTGAGCTAATCATAAACAAAATTAGGAGTAAATACAGGAAACGCAGCCTGAAAAAGTGGAATTAAGTATAGAAAACGTAGTCGGAGAAAGTGGGATTTAGTATAGAAAACGCAATCAGAAAAATTGGGAATCAGTATAAGAAACGTAATCAGAAAGAAAACCGGGAATATGTAGAACATAGAGCTTACTGATATTGAAAAGTAAATAAACGGTCAGCCTTATATAAAAATTATACAATAAGATTGAAAGTAATGTTTAGAGGATACATATTTTACATATAGGTGTACGGAGACTCCATACTGAAGCAAAAAGTGGGTAATGTTTTGCCAAAAGAATGGCCAGTACAAAGAGAGAAACAGAAAGGAGTGGTTTTATGTTGCCAACTGAAAGCTGGGTAATAGAGTGGCCAGATCATGAAGGCGGGAAAATGACTAAAGGTGCCGGGAAGAACACAAAATGGTGAACAAAGTATAAAGGTAGGAGGTAATAAAAATAATAAGTAATCACGTATAGTATGTATAAAGTAAAAATAAAGTATAATTTTGTTATTATTTCAGGACGCTGAGAAGAAGGCATTGGAGAATGAGAAAAGAAGAAAGAAATTTAAAGAGTTGCGTAAGAAAATGCAGAATGACGAAGATGATCCGGGCAACGTTTCACCTGCGGATAGTCAAACGTCGTCAGTGGAAGGCGTATTTGCAGCCTCAAAAACGTCGCATCCATTTAGAATTATCGACCATGATGCCATCAGTTTGCAAAGCATGACTTCATTAGGACGCGTGGGCAGAATCCTTGGAGGAATTGATGGATCAACATTAAGGGAGAGCCAAGTAATTGCTTCTCAAAATACAAGTAGGGAAAGTGGTAGTCAAAATAGCATTTCTAATACGGTAGAAAGTGTTAGATCGAGGTCAGACTCTGTTTCGGGTCCAGATAGTACCAAACATGGAAGTGATCCTAGTTCGTGTCCACGAGTGACTGAGGGTGGCGAATCAGGTGTGGCATTGCAAGAGCCAGATGTCATAGCAAGCACAAAGACTGCGTCAGCAAGTAATACAAAGCATTTTGAAACAATCTCTGAGAATAAAGTTCCTGTTGCTCCGCCACGCAGAAAAAAGAAAAATAAGACACAAGCACCGACTACTTTAGCAGTAAGTAGAATGTTCGGTAAATTCATGCTTAATCTTCCAATTTTTAAAATGTTATTTATGTACTTTTCGAAGTAGCTTACTTGGAATACATTTTGATGAAAACTCAGCTTAATATTTGATTGACTCAGCTTAGCATTTATTAAAACTTTTTTTTTGTTTTTGTTTCAAGGTATGGTTTCAGTAATCTAGTTCTTTCGCTCAAAGAAGTAAGATTTTCAGTTTTTTTTTTTATGTTACGACATAAACAGTTATTAAATCTTTTGATGAACATTCCTGTAACAGCCAATATTTTAGTCGTACTTATTTTGTGGGTGATCCCCACCCCTCCTTAAGTATCTTTACACGTGAATACTGTCATTTCCAAAAGAAGGCAGGGTCCAGAATAAAGCATAATATGTATATGAGTGTGGAAGGAAGAATATCTGCGTCCAAAGTGTTGCGTAGTATGTCGTGTGGGTTTCGCGACGTTCGAAGGTTAGATTGAAATTAAATATAGTTTTTAGTTTTTGCAGTTGTGGGTTTGAGGGGAGTTAGTCTTATAGGTACAGGTTCCCAGGCCTCCAGTGGTTTCTAGACATGGGAAACTCTCTTTCAGTGCAGGTTTTTAATTTATGTTTGTTGCATACTAAGACTGGAATGATAATTGAGATTTTGAACTGAGGAAGTTCTTGAGGAAAACAAATCGGAGTTAACCTAGTATTGTTACGGTCCAATATTTTACGGATGAGATTTCTGGAGTGTCCACTATACATGATTGACCGAGCGGAGTATTAACATATCTTTGCAACAAGAAATCGGCTTCCCCCAGCACAATAATGTATTAGAGGAACCGTTTGTTATGGCTAGAAGAGCTATGAAGTAAAAAGTACATCATCTTGTTGGTAGGTCAGATGAAGTGTGAAATGATTGGATTGAGATGGAAAATGGTCTTGCATATTCTTTGTATATCAAGGTCCTAAGGATTAGGATTATGGCTGGGTAAAGGACTGTCATTGGTTGCCAGGTTCCCGCGCTTAAAGGGAAGGGAGTTGGAAGTTGAACTCAAAGGATACCTCAGTGTATTGTTATATCACTGAATAATGCATTCTTATACATTCAAGTTTCAGACAGTTTTTGCTATTTTCATCTCATATCAATCATTTTATACTACACAACACAGTCTTCAGTCTAATCAGATCAACCACATCTACGAAGGTTGTAGGTTCCTGAGAAAGACAGTTGGCGAACTTGACGTTGAATATGCTGTGACTTTTAGCCATATATTAATTATTCTAGTACTAATGATACTGGTAATAGACAATTTAATAACTACAGTGATCTTTTGACATTTTACTCATGAACACTAGCACGTTTTTTCTGTTGCAAGAAATAAATAATACATGTATCATTTATAATACTGTAATTATCTCAGATGGTAACATATATCATCTAGAAGTACGCAGTTTTATTTTTCTGTATTTATTTTCATGTTTAATATTTGAAAGGTAGATAAAATATTAAAGAAACAATTCTAGAAGAATATTAACAAGTTCCCAAATAGCCTATTTAAGCATGATAAATTTGATAATTTTCTGGATGATACTGATTTAGACAAACATTTTGATAAGTGATCCTGAATGAACAAAGAATAAATTATTTATTATTCTTCTATTTTGTAGAAGCCCTTTAGAAAGAGTAAGTAACAGGAGATAAACATGTTATGAACTTAATTTTATTTTTTTAGGATGGGCCCACACGAAACTCAGATTTCAAGTCTTTCATTAAAATCGCTTGACAAGTACAGTAATTGATGAAGGAGAATCAGAGAGAATTATTACAGCTTGTACGTACAGGAACTGAAATACGTAGAGAAATATTAAATTAAAAGACTTTGCAAATATTAGACACTTGTAGCCTTGATTTTTTTCATAACTTAGAAAACACAAAAGTTAGTATTAGGTATCAAGAAACATTATTGTAATGCAAATATTAGACACTTTTAGCCGTTATTTTTTTTTATCACTTAGAAAACACAAAAGTTACTAATAAGGATCAAGAAACATTATTGCGATGCAAATATTAGACACTTTTAGCCTTTATTTTTTATTTTATCACTTAGAAAACACAAAAGTAACTATTAGGGATAGAGAAACGTTATTGTGACTGTTATATTGCATATAGATGTGGCTTAGTAACTTTCGTACTCATTAAATTAGAAATTCAAAAGTAAATTGAAAAGATAGAAAACAGGCATAAAGATAAGCGACCGACTTTATTAAATTTTGTTTCTATTTTCATCTGTAGAAAGGAAGCTAAAAGGAACTATTTTGTTCAGTCTGAACTCCAGCGTAAATGATCTTTAAAAAAAAATGTCAGCTTCGTCTTCAGATCACATGTATTGAACAAGGGATTTAATATGTACAGTAGTTAATACGTACGAAAAAATGAGATATTATTGATGTTGGTCGCACATGCATGATGATTAAAAAAAATATAACTAACCCCTGTGCGATACGCACGCGCTGTTTGATGTACGCTCCAGATATTTTCGACTTGCGACACTAAGTGAGGTGGTGTGGTCAGTCCACCAAGAACACTCTGGTACTTAATTTGATAGGAGACTGAGTGCACCAAAGGGCGCCAGGTATGGGAGCACTGAAGAAAAATCTATATCGTCCTTGCAGGTATTTGAACCCGGGCCGCCCAATAATTCTAATTCTTATTGATTAGGGAAAGACATGGAGAAGGGTGATGAAGATAGGATCCAACGTCTTCGTCAAAGCTGAGGAAATCTTTTGAAAAAGTAGTATGGTCTGCAGCAGAGGTCGAACTTATTGTCTCCCCAATGCCAGATGGGAAGTCCGCAACCGTAATCGTAGACCCCCCAAGTTACTTTCGTATAGGAAGTTAGTAATAATCTCCAGGAAAGCCACGTTAACTAAACGTGATTTAAAGTTTCTTCCTTTCTTTTTCTAAGTACGTAATTTGTTTTGTTTCATTGCCACTAGTGTACCAGTACTGTCAAATTACTTTCTGCTGTTCATTTCCTAATAGTCGACGAAAATAAAGATTGTAGAAGTAAAGCGACTGTGGTACTAAATTGGAACGCAAGACGTAACAGAAGTAAGATAGATGATTCCGCGTTGTTACTATAATGGGAACGGATTACTACCTATGCCCATCCTCCCCTTCCTCAGTTTTATTTTATTTGCTGTGAAGTTTCATAAAAGAAATGAAAATGGATTATGTCATCTAGAAAAATGCACAGATATTCTGTTTATAAATTATATTTTCATAGTGTTTGAGTAAACTTCGCAGACCGATAAAAATAATTGCAACTGGCAATACTGCCATGTATTGTTCTTTTATTCAAAGAATCTTTTCAGAAGAATGTAATAACAATGTCATTTGTATTGATAAAATTACTTTTGAAGAAAGTTCGTGGTAGGAATTGAAATCTTTCATGGAGTAAAGAATCTACACTTCCGTCTTCATACGTCATGCGCGTATATTCTGGCAGTTGCATTGAGCTGCTCCCTGGCCGGTCATATTTTTCTCCCATAGGCGGTTGCTAGAAGAGCCAAATGGAGTTGCATCATTTTTGAGTAATTTGGTGCGCATTAATTTATCGTTACGAAGAACGCAACAAATAACGAATGTTAAGAGCTTTCTAAAATACTGTACTTTAAGAAACAAATACCACACGATCGAAATACTATGGTGAGTTCAGATGAGTGACTCATATCTGGAAGGTTTACTCTTTTAGAATCTACTGCCAACTGTTTTGTTTATCCCACACTTCTATCTATCGTGAGATGAGTGCTAAGTTTATTAAAGTTAAGTTTTTCGTTCACATAGACTGTGTTGCAATTATATGTATCATATGTCTTGAGGTTATGGAAGTGGTTCTAATAATAAAGTTTTCTGAGTTTATTTATGGAACCATACCCGAGTACATAAGAATAAATTATTTTTTTACTTTATTGATTGGTATGGTCGATCAATATAGTGGCAAGTAATTTTTTTATCGACTTGGTCTGGTATGTATCTCTCTTTATGTACGTGTAGATTTTTGTCGATTATTGTACGTGGTGTGTACAAGATGAATATTGAGTATGTCAAAAATGTATATTATCACATGGGAATCAGTGATAATAATTTAACTCCAAATTCAACACAGAAACCAGTTTACATTGGAGGTGACACAATAATAGTAAAAGGATAGATTTGGTAAGAAATCGGCCCTGGACTTTTTCAAGATACCATCCCAAGATTTACCTGGGGTGGTCCATGGGAAAACCTCAGTCAGGATAGGCGGTTGCTGGGTGCAAATCCACGGCCTTCCGAATGCGAAGCCAGCGCTCTACTAACTAATAAACCACGGCCACTGCGAATTTAAGTTTTAGTAACTTCGAACCAAGTTGTGATTTTTGTCCTAATTGAGTGCATAGGTCTACTATTAATGTGGGATCTGAACCACACTGGAGGTCAATCTGAGGCAGGTTACAGGTTCATAAATCTTTATGCATTGCCGCTCACCACTATAATGGTTCTTTTCCACCATTCTGTTTTGCCTCCACGGTACCTTCGAAACTTCTTGGAATACACACACATGTAAAGATGGTCCCTGAAATAATGATGTAACAATGTTTATGATTGAAGGATTACCACGTAGACAGGTTTCGCAACGTAAGAATTTATTGTCAAGTATTTAAAAGGGATAGTAGGACAAGCATAGATATCCCCTTTAAGCTGCATTCGGCATTCATTAGCATAGCTTAAATAGGCGAATTGGGTACTACTTCAATTGTGATCTGCCGACACTGTTTACGTCATTATATGTCGAGGTGTGACGTAACTTGTGACGATGCAGCCGTCACTTTGAGTGCCTGTAGCTCCGTAACTACGCATACCTCGAAATTTCTTAAAAGGAACCTTTTTTTCTTTTGATATAAATCCCTAAGTTTACCCCATTATTTCAAGGACACACTGTATGTACTAAGTACTTACTATACGTTCAGTTCTTATACTGTAGTTTATTATAATATTCCATTAAGGCTCTTTATATTTATGCACCACATTGACTTTCAAGCGTATTATATTTAATAAGGGAACTTACGCAGACATCAAGAAGCCCGTATGGGAACTTTCTCAGACATTTCGCTTAGAGAATGGACATCTTGTAAAAGTGCCCTACGCTGCTGCACTCCCCACTGAAGGGTGGTCCAATAGCTGTTGTATATCTACTTCGCCACGCAATATTACTTGCTCGATCTCAAGAATCGCAATTGGAAAGACCAGCTAATTTTCGGTACATGACATTTTTACAAACAAACCATTCTGTCAGTGAAATTTCAGGTTCTGTATGAGCTCATTAGTAGATCCTTGTAAGGTTAAATGCGTAATCGTGTATATAGGAGGTAGCGAAAGTTCTGAGGATAATCTAAACATAAACCACGAGCTGCTTTCTCATCGAGTAATGTTTTCCTAGATGATCAATGATTGACAGATGATCTTATATTACTTCATTGGTTCATTGTTGCGTAGAGGGTAAATAACAAGGAAAAATATTTTAGGCTCCAGATGTTCCAGAAGAAGCCTATACTCAGACATCGCCTCTTCCTAGTCCAATGAGTACTATTGAGTCGTTGACACGAGAGTTTGAGCATTCATTGGATATTAGATCAGCAACAAAAGGACAGTATGTTGTGAAACCACAAGTAAGTCGCCTTTTCTATTATTATTATGTACCGTATTGTAGATTTTCTCTGTGATAGTAATTTTAAGTAAGTTCTGAATCATGTTCTAAAAAAGTAAAAAAATGTTTAGAATGTGTTTAGTATTTAAAAATTTATACATATTAAATATTTAAATACTTCATCTGAAAACTAGGGGAATATGAACAAAGAACTCGAATGGTGCCATTCAAAATTCATTATGTCAGGCGGAAATGTCCCATTCCTAACCCTAAAGGAGCAACTCAAAGAATTCGCGCTCACGGAAATCTCATGTTTTTCCGTGACAAGTTCTTCGGTAAAATACTCTTCGCAAATTTTAACTCCGATACATAATTTTCGAGCAATTAAAGGAAGACAAAAAGAAAGGTGGCAACACTTTAAATGGTAACGTTCTAAAAGTAAATCGTCTTCTACCTTCTCGATAGATGAAACTATGAGTTGCCACATGATCAAATGGCAACATGGCATCTTAGCCCAAGTCCCGCACCAGTGCGCTCTATTCTTTTTCTCTCCTACCATGTAAAAACTTTTTGCGAAACGTTGACGCTTTTCTATTGTGTTTATGAAGTTCCTGTACATCTGTTTCCTACAATGTATAATTTTTTCTACCTTTTTAAATATTTATACATATTAAATATTTAAATACTACATCTAAAAACTATAATATACGATATCTGAAAACTCTATAAAGATGGTAAGAAAGGATACTTACATTGTAGAAAATTAAGACAGATGTATAGGAACTTCACAAACACAATAGAAAAGCGGCAACGTTTCACCAAAGCGTTTTCACATGGTAGGAGAGAAAATGGACAAAGCAGAATGGTACGGAACTAGTGTTAAGACGACGCCATGTTGCCAACTACTGCTGGGTAACAGCGTAGCCAGGTTAAGGAGGCGGGAAAATGACTAGACTGGTAGGAGAAAACACTAAATGGAGAAGGAAATGCGGAAGTTGCTAGGAGTAGGTAAGCGATAAAAGGTAAAGAATCAGAGGGAGGGGATAATAATAATATAATTCTCCATTTCAATGGAAAGACCAGTTTTGTTACATCAGGTTGAATGGTGGATAGTTTCGGTCTATCAGGCTCACCATTAAGTATGTTCGTTTTTACACTTTCTAGTCCAACCAGGGCAGAATATCCGGTCACAGTTTGCGTCGTGGGAAACAGTAGCAAGTGCTTGATGGCATTGTTGATACTCTGATTTCAAAAGTTCGTGAGGGATTTCTCACTAAACGGGATTTTTAGTGCTCCATGAGATACCAATTCAATAAGGTGGTCACACGTACGAACTGAAAGACCAAAGGTCTCAACCACAGATATAGCACTGAAAGGACCCTAATCCATTCCTTACTTTCATCACTGTTTTTTTTTGTTGTTGTTGTTTTGTTTTTTTATGCTATCTTGCTTTTGAAATAATTTCATTAGTTCATCAAATGCTGGAAATGGATCCTACTCCTCACGTTTACTCCAAAGTTCGCATTTGTTCAGAAATTACGCCCTGAAATGACAGATTTAAGCTATTCATGATGCTAAAAATACCAATGAGATGTACCACTTAAACCAGACACTTGAAATCGTGGAAAAAAGATCCACTTACTTCATTAATATTATGAAAGAAGATCTGAATTTCATCCACCAGTTCGAAAACTTGAAATCATTTCACTTGACAATCACCGTACTTCGGTGTGGAAAATGAAATTTCTGTGAACATTTCAAATTTATTCGCACAATACACTAAAAAATGCAAGAGTTCAGTGACCGAGATTTCTCACGGTTCTTGGAGGTGAAAGGAAAACCGTCAATAAAAGCATAGTGTTCGACCTGAGATGTCTAAGGTCCTTAAAATAAATTTAAATTAAAAGATGTCTTGTGTTTTAGTCAAATACGTTTGGGACATTCAGAATTATTCGTCATGAATCATAAAGAAAAATATGTTCTCAAATGCTATTGTTTTCTGTTTGTGCACTAGTCAAGTCAGCGTAGAAAAACAGAATTGAAGTCATGGAAACAAAATTCAGTGTCCTCTTTGAATCAAAGAAATTATCAATTCACCCTTAGCGACTGTTGCAATCGTTAGAACTGAATTTCTTGAAATCTCACGTTGTTAGAACGAACGAAAGAAGGAAACTTGAAATGGTACATTACTTGGCGGCATTGGAATCTTTATTTTTGAGACCGAGAGGTGAATTTGCTGCTAGCGATGTTAATCAAATAAGGATAAAACGTCTTGAATTTTACATTACAGTCGCTTATCTTAGAATTTAATTGCTTGTGTGTTACAAATACAGATACTGGTACTTAATTCGATAGGAGGCTGAGTGTACCTCAGAGCGTCAGGCATGGAAACACTGCGAGAAAAGTCTCCAGTGTATTTCCTGCCTGAGGAAATGAAGTTCTTTGTTAGATGTCAGAGAATCACGTCGTTACCGAACATTTTTTGTATCTTCGTAACTTGCTGTTTGTTATTTAGAGCTTTCTTATTCAAACAAGTTAATATGTAGCTTACAAAAATTTTGATTTGGCAGTGATCTTTCCGTGTGTCTCTCATTAACTCAGCTTCATCGAGAGAGAAAAAAAGAGAAAAAAGTTGTTAAACAGTATTTTCATTCAAAACATTAATAGAGATAAGAAATGCTTTAAATCTCCAGTGCTAGATGTACAGCGAAGGAATGATTACAACAATATGAAGAAAGATCGATACAATACGAGAAATAAGCATGCAAATAATAAGTGAGTAATTTATAAAACCGAAAATATTAGACTATACTCAAATCAAGTACAGTAAACAATATTAAACTTATTTCTTTCTTGACTTACAGACTTCATATACTATTTTAGATAATGTGAAGTTTGAATATGAAAATATACACTGATATCTTAAACACTCACTGACACTAATGTTTGTTGTTCTCAAAATTTCTTTTACTATGGGCAAGAATTTAAACTTATTGAGCAAAGTAGATACATGTGTATGTGTTATTTACTTGTGTATTTTGTAGACCCGTAGATATGCTATAACCATTGAATTTGTGTTTACGTTGTTTATCTGACATTACGTAAACTTGGATTTACAAACATACATGACACAGATATAGTAAGAAGAAAAATAGAATAGAAAATAAAAACAAAAAATGACGTTAATCAGAGAGCTATGTTGTTTTTGTTGTGCTCTGCCATGACCACAACAGCATGATCCTTTAACGTCAGTTTTTGTTTTCTTTTTCTTATTTTTCTTATTATTATACATGTGCCATACGTGTTTGTAAATCAAGTTTAAGCTACGGGTTATGTAGCAAAAAGTCCGATAACCAATGTAATTAAATATTCAGGGGTAAGAGCTTATTTTCGGAGTCTACAAAATTCACGTGTAACAAATATAGATACAATACAATGTCTGTTATAGATATAAGTTATTTACTTATTAATCAAATTTTTTTTTCTTCTTAAATTTAGGACGAAGACCAGGCTAAGGCAGAAGGACCTTCGACCGAAGAACTCGAGAGAATAGAGCGATTGAAAAAGGCAGATAGCGAAAAGTCTAGTCAAACTTCTGGAAGCCCTCGAGGATCGATTTGTAGCACAAACGGATCAGTAATCAGAATCAGCCCTAAAACTACAAAGGAGCGAAGAAACTCACTTGGCTATGATGAGGAGAGTATTATGACGCAGCTCAACATGGTGGTTAGAACTCGCACTGATTCAGGCAAACAACTTACAGATCTGGTAGGTATATTCTTAGTTGCTTATTATGTTGTTCTTGTTTTAGATAGTAGGAAGTGTTCACTGTACATGTACAAGGAGAAATAGCCAAAGAAATTAATGCTCTTATACACGTACAAAGACAAAAACAAACAAGTTAAAGAAAATAATACTTAATTCTAGTGACACACGGATTGAAAATATGGCCGCACATAATCCCAGTATAATTAATGTAATTGAAAATTACCACAAATACGAGTAGCGGTAAAATATTTCCTTGTTCACAAGGTTTAAAATACGTTTTACGACAGGAGAAACAATCTATTGATTTTATTTCTTTAGTTGAAAATTGTTTTTATAATTGGTACTTTAGAAATTATAAATTAAATTAATAGAAATAACTTGTTTCTCATCAAAGTAGATAAAGATAACAAATATGTCATATTAACTAAGAATCAATATAGGAAAGGTGTCATAGACAAAATTCCCATTCAGGGTTATCAGTTATTGTCCATAAATCTAATCAGGACAAGGATAGCAAATTAATAAAAAAATATTGTACTATTTGCTCCAAACCTGCAAAAACAATTAATACTTTCAACTCTTAACATATGTCCAAAGTTGAAATGGAGGCAACTTCCGATTTTTTCTGTATATCAAGCCTCTGTAGGTACAGATACAATTGATATTAAAGAGAGAAAAGTATGTATCTTAACATATGGTTTGCCCAAGATATACAAAATAGACGTTCCATTGCGTTTCATTACTTCAGGTCATACTTGTCCAAATTTTTTACTAAATATAAAAGAAAATTATGTACGTATCGTTTTTTTAATTTATTGACATAAAACCACGAGTTTCGGCTCTTGGCAATGCGAACACTATTAAGATGGCTTCTATAGATATAGTAAATATGTTTCCTTCAATTCCTATTGATTTTGCTATTACCTTTACCGAATCTTTTTTTATGTAAAATTTGTAACATCAGTTTTGAAGTAAGTGAAAAAAATTAATTACTCTGCTTCTTTTTAGATAATAACTTTTTCAATTTGAAGGTAGATCTTAAGTCAAATTGAAGGCATCATAATTGTGATGGATTATTTCGAATCAGATATACTTAGGTTTCCAGCATTACAACAAATCAAGTGTTGTAGATACGTAAATGAAACATTCATTTTATATAAAGATGATTTACAGCTTGATTTTTTTATTATAAGAACTAAATTACATACTTCCGAAAATTCGTTTCACCTAAGAGCTTTTCATTTTCTACACACATTTCGTATTTAAAAGTCGTTGGTGCGTCTCAGATGATAAACTAGGATGTGTTCGAAAATATTAGGGCAGGAATATCAGTTATATCCAAGTAATTAGTATACCAATAGTCTACGTAAGTATATTGTACTTTAGTTTTCGTGGAGTTACCTTAGCAGGAATGAACTAACTTATTACATGGAAATCTATCTCATATATACACTTGTTGTTTAGTTTCAATTTAATTATTGCACTTGTAGTGATGGTTGCATTCCCATGCATATATAAATTTATTCTCTATTTAAATGTCTTGAAAGTATCCTCTCTACTGAATCTCTCGTGTAATGCTTTGTATTATCAGTCAATAATTTTTTTAATAATGATAATAAAATAGTTTTAAATTTCTCTTTCTTTTCTTTACTAGGAAATATTAGAACAAGTAACCGTTTTGAATTTGGATACTGGAGAGAGAGTTCCTCTAAGCGTGGCTGAAGACAAACTTCCACAGTGCATTAACCCACTTTCACTTCATATTATGAGGTTGACTTCAGAATACGTGAGGTAATTTACATATATATGTTTATTTTAAGTGGATTCCTTATAAATCAAATCAGGCTTTTGGAGCTTTTTCAACATTACTATGCTATTGTTTTGAAAAGTTTCTTTGAGCTGTACTACCAATTATACAGAGAGAGATCAAATAAGTTCATTGACATGGAACATTGCAGTATTACACGTTTACAATGTGTTCGTATACGAAACAGTTGAATGTGATTAAATAATTATACAGATAATAATATTGTATTCCTTGAGTCAGAGAATTGATTGAAAACAAAACTGAACCCTGGCCTAAATCTCCTACCATTTCTCATGGTTTCATAATGAAACTGAAACTGTTCAGGCAGACCCCTGGGATTAAAATATACAACTCTTTAAAAAAAATGCGTCAAACCTTTTCATTACATTACCAAAATTCGTGTTTCTTTCTAACTCGAAAATCTTCGAACCCCGCAACCGACCATCCTCGCTGGGTTTTTTAAAGTTTCCCCCAATTTCAACAGGCCAATTACCGGTATTGTACCTAACCCATCCCGGTCTGAGCTAAAGATGCTAAACAAATGAACAATCTTGAAACTTTTTTTTTATAAAAAAATAAACTAATCGAAATATAAAAATAGATGTAAATTAAAGAAAACAAAAAGATATTTATTTCATCCTCGTTCATGCTCGTACTGGATTGATCACACCTTCCGCGTATCTGCAGTGAGTTACCTTTCATTCTGAATTCCCGGATTCACGTTGGACCACGTACCTTTCCCTTTATTTTCTTCAGCTGTTTGTGTTTTTCCGACCACTTTAGTAATTTTCCCGCCTTTATGAACTGGCCACTTTGTTATCCATCGTTCATTTGGCAACTCAACCGCACCTCGTCTCCACTCCTGTTTTTTTCTTTTAGGTCTCGTGATAGCAAAGCTGTAGCAAAAGGGACTTTCTAATTCCGCTTATGGTTGGTGTCCGTGTCCAGAAATTTGATCTCAGGAACGACAAGGTGTAGAAAGATGCTTGAGGGGTCCTTGGAAAGGTCTTGGCTAGACTAGCTCAGAGTCGCCGGAACCGTCTTGATTGGTGCAGCAGTTCAGTGTTGCCAACCCATTTAAAAAAGTCAATTGTTCAAATTGCTTTCATTCAGTTAGACCTACCTGCGTCAGACTTGGCCTAAACATTATTCGACACAGTAGAAAAGTACTGTGGGTTTTCCCGTACAGAAGCAGTGTGCAGTCACCCTATTTTATAAAAATTAATGCTGGTGTGGCTCAAATGCTATCAAGGGACCAGAGCCTTCTCTATTGTTAGTAGAATCGCAGCTCGAACTTGTTTCCTTTGGCGAAACCTTCTGATGTGTCCGTACATCTGTCTACATCTCCTATCACCCAAGTAACATTGTTTCCTACCTTACTTATATGTACTTTGTTTGTGTGTTGTGTCTGTCTTTTCTTTCTACTAGCTGATGATGAAGGAAACTTCGAATATTTTAAGTTTTTTTTTCTTTTTTTATGTGTGTTAAAGCAACTTCTACAAGAACTACGACGTGAACTATCACGTGTAAGTATCCCTATTCTTATTATTCTTAGTTTCTCCATATATATAGATAAATGATAGAAAGACTTAGGACAAATGATACTTATATTATGAGATGCATGCAGGTTTACTGGCACTTCACATGTACATAGAAAGATTGCATCGTTTCACCAAAGGTGTGGTCACATAGTAGGAATGAAAAGGACAAAGAGAAGTGGTGATAAGGAGCGGCCATGTTGCCATAGCCATATGGATATAGATACCCCCCTAAAAATATCTAATGCAACTTTACACAAAGATTAATTCCTTGCACTACAGTTTTAACAAATGGCACATAATTTGGGTACTTAAAACACCTGGGACATTTAGTCACTTCTCGGGACACGATAAACAAATTGAATTTGAAAAAAATATATATAAATACGCTTACGTTGAATATTGAATTTTTACCAAGAAATATATATAAATACAAGCAACCAAAAATATTACTTTGAAGAATTGCACCTTTAAAAAATGAAGATTAACAAACTTTATAGAAATATGTGTTAGGACAGAGCATTTATCAGAGTTTTTCACTCTTCAGGAAGTTTTTCTCTTAATATTTGAACACACACGCACCATGAACGACTCTTAGGGGATGTGAAGGTATCACTCCACATATTCTCAGCCTATCTCTAGTACTCAAGTTGATAGGAGGCTGAGCGCACCTCAGAGCACCGGGCATGGGAACACTGCGAGAAAAGTCTCCAGTGTCCTGTCTGGGATTTGAACCCGGACCACCCAATTCGTAGTGAGACGCGATACCGCGTGAGCCACAACTCATCAACATAGATTCAGTACAATGGAAATCTTCAAAATGGCTCTTCACAGAGGTTAAGAACTTTCAGTATTGAAAAATCAGGCTCAACAACTGCATTAAATCCTGGCAGTTCATAAAACAAAACAAACAAACAAAACAACAACAACAACAAAAAAAAAAAAAAAAAGTCGCGAAGCATGGAATGTTCTTTGTAAAATGATTGTACATTTCAGTGAGAATTTGATTTTTTTACCTCAACAGTTGTAGTTTGCTTTCACAATATATTTGTAA
>JAGDQP010005656.1:65841-76753 GCA_022664845.1 Lepisma saccharinum
TCTACTGCTCCCACGCTGACCAGACGGGTTGGGAGAGGAGAGCCGAAACTCTCACTGTGATAACACACACACACACACACACACACACACACACACACACACACACACACACACACACACACACACACACACACACACACACACACACACACACACACACACACACACACACACACACACACACACACACACACACACACACACACACACACACACACACACACACACACACACACACACACACACACACACACACACACACACACACCCACCCCCCCTCGGCACTCAGAATGGTATTGCGTAACAAAATATTATTTCAGCGCACGAATGGATCAGACGATAAAACTTGACTCAGTCTCTTTTCATGGGAATGTTTCTGGCAAAATATATAGACATCCCAACGCACTGATGCAATAACCGATCTGTAGAACAACACTAATGTTTGTTTCGATATTGACGTTATTTAATAAATTATTCTGATTAGTTGTCTTATTTTTGTTTTCATGAAGACTCGAATGCCCTTTGTGTATAGAAGTTATAGCATGAGCGATAATAGTATAATTGTTCACCGTTCACTTTAGTGTCCTGATTTGAGTGTTGCACCCTATCAAAGTTCTTTTGTAACGACGGTCAAATTCTGGAAATGCTCGTTGACTAATTGCTACGTGGAGACGCAGTTGGGAGGACAGTACTAAAAGGGATCTTCGAGAAGTAGGTGTTTGTGATGAAAACTAACTTGATCTGCCCAGGATAGAATCCTATGACGAACGTTTGAAAACTGCGGCGATGAACTCGTCAGTTCCGTAAGTTATAGAGTAAGTTAATAAGTAAGTAATGGGTTCCTTAATGCGAAGAATTCCGAGATCTATGCTGTCGTCTAGTGCTTCATTCTCTTCAGGCTGCAAACGTATAAGAAAACATAGTTGGTATTGTGCCAAATACTTCATGCGCTTAACTGGACTCAGCGACTTCACGGGTTCCATCTTTCTTCTACCAAGTTTTCTGTAAAAAAAGACAAGTTATTGGTTAGCATGAAAAAGCACTAAAATACGCTTAACTCAGAAATACAATTTTAATGAACAAGTTAACACGAGATACAAACTACAATAGGTTCACTTCAGATAAGCAAAGAAAATCGGGTAAATCATAATCGATATGATATATATTTAGATTTTCCTAAGAATTTCTCAGTTTGTTATATGTCGTGCATGCTAGAGAGAAGGCGTTGTATTTTAGTTGTATGAAGAAATTTTAACATTTCCAGAAAGTTGCGAAAGCTTAATTTTAAAAAGCACGATTATTTAAACATTTTGCATGATATAAATTAATGATAATGCTGTAAACCAAATTTTCTTAACCTTATATATCATTACGATAGTTTCGAGATAACATCAAAACTGTTGGATAAGTAGCTCATTAAATATGTTCGATTATTGCTGGCCCTGCGTCGAACTAAGACCTCCATCTTCATACTATCAAGGAGGCTACCCTATTTGGAACAAGGTGCAACATCACTTTTTCTTCACATTTAAGGGTCACATCTTTGAGAGAAGCACGGTGCCACGTGTGGTATTAAAATTGCTACGGAATAGTTTCTAGGCTCTTTTTATTTTTTTGGCTTTCTCGACGCTCTATCTTGTTTTGATCCAGGTTTAGAAGTATTTACTTGAACTAATGTTATTTCCCATCTAGCGTTCATGTTAGTATTTAAAAGATTGCCGCGATAAAAGTAAAAATAGACAATTTTCAAAGGAAAATAGTATTGTAGATAATTTTCTAACAAATAGTAGATTTTATATAAAAAGATCAAACTACTTGGAGTGATTGTGCTCTTTGTACTTGAGTATGGTGTATATCATTAAATATATATATATATATATGTGTATATATAAAAGAAATTTAGCAAAAAAAGAAGTATATATATATATACATACTGTATTGTGAAAATATGTGTTCATTCATTAGTATTTATTTTCATTGCAGAACTATTTTATACTGTCATCTTCAATGGACAAAACTGTTCGTTTATGGCACATTTCCAGGAAAGAATGTTTGTGTTGCTTTCAGCACATAGACTTTGTTACAGCAATTGTATTCCATCCAAGGGTAAGTTAGATTTAGCGTTTACTAATGTTAAACGAACTGACGTGTTGCATTGAAATAATATAACATAAAATCTTTTCCAAAGTATTCTTCAGTGTGTTCATATGTATTGCCTGATCCATAAACTTGTTCTTGATACATCACGT
Organism: Lepisma saccharinum; assembly: GCA_022664845.1. Taxonomy (NCBI): domain Eukaryota; kingdom Metazoa; phylum Arthropoda; class Insecta; order Zygentoma; family Lepismatidae; genus Lepisma; species Lepisma saccharinum. The sequence continues at coordinate 68,091 of JAGDQP010005656.1, forward strand.
AATATGCGTTTTCTGGAGGAAGAAAATTTCTGTGTTATTCACTTGACAATCCATCAGTAATTTCTCTTAACACGTTTTCTACAACGGGGTTGTATGCGCCCCGGCATTAAAATTGCCGAACTCACGGCGGGGGCACATATGATCCCGCGACATTTCTTTTCTTCGTGATTCATTTCTTCGTTAAACAATTATCTCCTTAGACTATATACTACGTGATTGTATGTTTAGGTTTAACCAAATGAATTATCTTATCTCTCCGCCTAAATAAAGTAGATTGAAACGGCGAATAATTTTGTTCCTCAACAATAAACAAATACAGCTCTACTCATTATACGAAATAATATACACTTGTATTCTCCAGATCTTTTCGTAACGACCTTCGGGCCAGCAGCAGGCTACCCTACCACTTGCGGTTAACCAAACATTGACACCCACCGCCAGAAATATTCTGCCAAGAAATTTTCTTCGCCGTTGCCACTTTCTTGAAGCAGCTGACACAAGATTGAACCCTTGAATAGCTGAATATTTGAGCGACCCCAGAAAGAGAAAGAATGACAAAGAGAAAAGGAAAGAAGATATTAAAGAAAGAAGTGGCAACGTTTGGGTAGAAAGCTACAGAAGTCTGTAGGAGGTTCCCTCCTGATATCGTGGTTTAAATGTCTCCTTAGGGTGAGAGAAGGTCATCATTTTTTAATTTAATTTTAAGGCCTTTAGGCAACTTTGTCTCAGGCAGTATGGATGATGATGGGATGATTGGTGGAATGAAGAAAGTGGGAGGAGACGGAAGAACCCCGAGACCCCCCCCCCCAACACACACACATGGTGTGTGGCCACCACAAAGCCCACGTGGCACGAGCAGAGTTTGAACTGACGACCCCAAGCGCAAGATGTGAGCGCTTTTACCATTGAGCCACCGCGGCCCCAGAAGGTCGTCATGATCTAAGCTCTACAATACTAGGGAAGATTTCACTCGAAACATTTCATTTTAGAGTAGAGAAAACGTGTTGCTATTCGAAGTGCTGAAAAGAGTTTCCGCGTGTCAGCGGGGCCGTAAATTGACTGAACAAGAAACACAGAACTTGTGGAAGATTCGGATTCAGTTGCAACTAACCTGCTCAGAAGGCTCCGATTGTGACGTCATCAAAGGGGCTAAACAATAGTAAATATTTAAAACTATTTCTATATAAATTCTTTGTTTTTAGTTCTAAAGTTACGTTTTAATATTTAATTTATATATATATAAACAACCGCGGGAAAAGTTTAGAAAAAATGTCTTTGAGTAAGGCTAAAATAGGCATTATAATAATGATGACGTCTAACCCTCTGTGATTTTTTTTTTCTGAACCCCTAAAAATCACTCAGGACGGGCGTAAGCCATAGTGCTGTTGCCGCCCATAAAATGCATTTTATCTTATCTACCCTAAAAAATCATCCATATCCAGTTTTAAAAAATTTAAAGGGTTAAGTAGCTAAACCTCTCCCGGTTCAGTATGTTCACAATATTAAGGTGATCCGGAACCAAGTTCTATTTGGAAGTATTAGTGTTGAGCATTTTCTGGCTAAATCAGCTGGAGGCAACAGTCATGTAGAAGAATTACAACAGTAAACATTGTCTTCTAACGCAGGATTCATTACAGCCTTTCTGCAGAGTGCTGAATGTACCTTATACTGGCAGCAGCAACAAGTTTTAATGTTCAGAATTTTCATTTAAAATTTAACAACGATTCTCCACCGTCTCATGGTTTCAAGTCTTCATTCACTTTTCCTGGATATTTTGATAAAACACACAGTCTAGTCATATTATTTTGCTTGTTCCAATCGAGTTAATCAAGTGGTTACGAGACAAAGATCAAAGACTTAACATTAAAAGTACTTTTTAATTTTTATTAAATTTAATTTACATTTCTAAGCTGACTGACATCTAAGGGAAGTCAGAACTTCGAAGGATGACGTTTTTCATTGAGCACTCTGCCCGGCAAAGATAGATCCCAGGGCTTTTGTCTATGCAACATCACGATAATTGCTTGGAGAAGCTAAGGGAAAACAAATGGAAATATGTCAGAATGGCTGACAATAAGACTTAAGTCTGCGTGCCTGACAAGTGCCGATCCGAAATCCCCATAACCACTAAACCTATCTACCTAGTGTTGTGTTAAAGCTACCATCATCGGTAGGAATCACAAGAAATTTAAAGAACTAGAAGCTTTAGTGTAAATCTTTGAGTTTTGTTTTCGTAACTACTTAATGAAGCTAGATTTGGTCAAGCGAAATGTTACGACAAAAGGAGGGGTGCGGAACCTACGTCCTCAAGTGAGGGTCCTTGAATTCAGGTCTGCGGCACGGATACAAACTACATGCGGAACCCATCGAACAGGGTGTCGACCAGGGAATTTTATAAATCTGGAAATCTCAGGAAATACTGAGGGAAATCTATAAGAAAGAGTCAGAGAAATTTATGAGGTGGACCTGTCCACAATTGGTAAGAGCACTGTCCTAGCATAGGCGGAGATCGTGGGTTCGATTCCCACTAATGATCGAATTTTTTCAGTGTTAATATCATCTATTTTATTATTATTATTATTTTTTACTTGTGAAATACCAATAATGTACAAGATGCTTCGACTGGGTGGTGGCGGGATTAAAAATATGTCATTGCGTATATTTACATGTTCCACTATACTCTGGAAATTTGAAAAGGAAAAGAAAAATCATGGAAAACTTGAAAAACTCTGTGAATTTCAAGTCACAAAATTAGTAGACACCATGTCGGAGTTGCTTTGACTCGACTAGCGTTGCCAGGCCTGATGGAAACATGATGCGGTGATTGCGTCGCATCGCCAATAATATGTTAGGACGGAGGGTAAAATTATCGTAAGAACGTGTCTGGTCTAAGTGCATCGTAAACCTAAGGTGATGTGATGTTTGAATAACTCTTTGCAGCCTCACAACCCGAAACAATTAGGGAAAGAAATGAACCTGGTTTGTTTCTAAGTCACTACTCCCGCCAACATCATAACAACACGTCATTCTAGATAACACACAACTTCTTTGTTATCTGAGAAGGTTGCTGCAATAATAATGCGTCGAGCGGTCGTGGCTTATTTGGTAAGTTTTTTTTTTCCAGGGTGTGTACTCAGTCATGCATGACGAATACTCGGATGGTACATTCAAAATATAGGCCTGGCCGTCCATGTCCTGGTGGTGTCTGGAGCGCGTGTGTTTGTGTGTAAACGGAGAAAAATAATAGAATAATTGTATCCTCTGTATTTGACAGTATTAGCGTATATGACCGGGATCTAGGATCTAAAACTGTTCATTTTTAAAAGTATCGAAAAACAAGTGTATATTACACTTGAGCGCTCGTATTAACTAAGAAATTATATGGCTGGGCTGTACTTATACCCAATTGATTCTTTTTTTGTTTACATTTGCATCAACAAGTAGAGCGTAACGAATATGTAATGCAGTACGTGCTTTCTTTACATATTTCCCTTCTCTCTTCTTAATTGTGTGGCTGGTATACGAGAGCAGACCTTTTTTATTTTTGCTTTATCTCTATATATGTATCTGTTCCTTTTACTGCGCAGTCAGGAACAAAAAAACCACTCGTTGTAGTTGCAAGACCCTATCAGTATTACTTTTTGTTGTATTAATTTATTGTTCGTAAAGGGTTTCTCCCAATAGTTAACTCACACTCTTTCTGTGTGCGTGGTTCCGGATTCAAAACTGGTGGCGGTCCGTTGTGCGCAGTGTTTCGCGGTCTTTTCAACAAACAGAAAAACGTCCCCCCCCCATCCTCCCCAAGAAGCTAACAGTCATTTCAGACGTTAATAACAGTGCAAACAAGGCTATTATGCATTCTACCAATTGATCGTAGCTTAGTGGTAGAGCGTTGGCTTCGCATTCGGGAAATCGTAGGTTCAGTCCTACCAACCTATCGCCCTGATTGAAATTTACCAGGGTTTTTCCTCAGTCATACCAGGCAAATGTCGGGATGGTATCTTTAAATTAGGTCCTGGCCGAATCTTCCCTGCATCCTTTCCTCCTACTTTATCCCGGCCTGAGCCGTGGACAGGGTTCATATATAACCTGGAAATCTCAGGATAATTGATTTTGGAAGTAAAAGTACGGGAAAATTCAGGGAAATTGGTAATTTCTAGTCAGAAGCCTAGAAATATGAGGAAAGTTGAAACTTTCATATAATGCAGTTGAGGAAATTGATTTCTGAAGAGCTACAAACATTATCTGTGAAAGAACAGTTATATATTCTTGTATCTGTAAATACTTGTATAGATATCCAAGTTATTGTACGCTTTGTAAGTGGTTGCTGGGATTGATTGTTCCGTGATGGCAGATGAATGGGAGGACTATGTGTCGTTTTATTTCACTTTCTGTTGTTTCTTTTGTCTGACATTTCTTTTCAAGTCTTATTTATATAACCATAGTTTCTGGTGTCATTTATATGTGATATTCGAACAACTAGTACTTTTGAATACATTAATTAAAAACTGTGTACTCAAACAAGAATGCCTTGTCAAGTGATTGTGGCTTAGAGATATGGCAACCCCATGGCCTAGTGAAAATAATTTACAGCTATGTACTAGTAAGAGATGCCGTGTTGAGGTTAATCCAAATATTTCGTGTATTTAATATTTATTACTTTCTCTGAACTATATATATATACCCTTGTGCATGTCATAGGTATAAACTTAAAAGTACCAGGTCAGGACATAATCGGAAACCAGAATATAAGTATATTCTTTGAAATTGACAGTATAACGCTTGTGTTTGTCGACAAGGGGGGTAAATATTTCTTTATTCAACTAACTCACGAATTGCGTCAAGATGCTGTGTCAACGCAATTGGAGCCTCCACCAAATATCGAAGCCGGGATCACGCACACCAAAGTTCTCCACTAGACAACACGGGGCTCAATATTTTAACACTACTCATAGTAGTAGTAGTATGTAGTGCCATTTTTTTTATCACTGTTTTTTTTTTTTTTTGTAAATTACTGAAATTAGTTTGATTGTAATTGTTCATTAGGAAGAAGGGTGGACATTCTTAGAAAAAAAAAAGTTAAATTTTTATATGATTTGGTTTTTACCACTAGACCTGGAAATTGCAAAAATAATACCTGGAAACCCCGTTAAATGCCTGAAGACCATAAAATAAATTTAAAAATTCTTACGGCTTCGGTATTCAAGGCCTGTCCAATTTCTTGTTTATTACTGTGCTGTGTAAGTACTGGTTTTATTAAGCAGAGGATCTTATTCGTTATACTTATAAGTGACTATAAAAAATAGGAAACGAAAAGAAAAACTATATTAATTACTGCATATCCTTTTCTTTTTGTATTACAGTCACGCTTGTAGAAGAATGCAGAAAATATGAACAAGAAGCTTATTTTTTTTTTCTTTTTTCAGGACGATCGTTATTTTTTAAGTGGATCTCTAGATGGCAAATTGAGGTTGTGGAATATTCCGGATAAGAAGGTAGCTGTTTGGAATGAAGTAGATGGACAGACTAAGCTCATTACTGCTGCTAATTTTTGCCAGGTATGCATTAGTTATTTAACATAACATGTATAAATAACGCAACAGAATAAATTTAGAAATGAATGTGAAGAGGATGTAATATCTTTAGCTACAATGGAGAATAATCCATGCGAAAACTAGAAGGAAAATATACATTACTTCTTTGAGTTCCGGTCGTTTTATCACTGTTCAAACCCTGACTCGAAATTTAGAGTTTCAAGTCGAGTGATTTTACGCCCGAAATATAGAACTAATTTGAACCACTTTTCAGAAAAAGGCACACTTCAATGTTACATTTTATCATTAATTTTATACCGAAGAAATTTATGTACGTAAAATATATTTTACTAAAATTTCTACTTTTTAAAGTTAAGTAGGTAGAAACATTGTCTGATTACATATTTGCTCATCTCTGTCCATGAATGTGTCTTACACCGGGTGTCGTGTATGTAATTCGAAATTTTGGTGTTCTCTTCGGCAAAATGTTCTATTATCGCCATTCAGATGAAGGTTGGGAAATCCTGTATATCTGTGACTATTCCTTTGTACTTCGTTCCTTCTGCAACGCGCAGGACTTCAGGAGAAATTACCTGTATGTTTATTTATTTTCCGTCTCTCAAAATTTCCCATTAATTTTTCGTTGTACTGACTGATTGATCGTGTATGAAGCAAGCAGTTTGCAGAGCAACATATTCAAGTTTGAGTTTTCGGTGACCAAAACTTAGTCACCCGATCCATGAGTCACCTTATCTAAGTAAATAAGTACATATTAATATTTTTCTACGGTGGAACAGATTTGAATAACTGTAATGAACCCTTACAGTTTTATTGAGGGACTTATTGGGCAAGGGTAATTTAAGGATCTCTTATAATCAGATAGCATATTGTAATTCCAAATATTATATTGCAGTCATAGATTGTTGATGTAATGTTGATCTATGTAGGTGTTGATAACATATGTTTCAGTATCTTCTCTTGTCTTTTCTTTTATATGTAGTTTATCAACGTATTGATGGTATATTTCTTGTTACGTAGTACTAATGTAATATTTTTTTCTTTTGCAGAATGGCAAATTTGCGGTCGTTGGTTCATATGATGGTAGATGTATATTTTACAATACTGAGCAGTTGAAATATCACACACAAATACATGTACGGTCTACCAGAGGCAAAAACTCCAAAGGGAGGAAGATTAGTGGCATTGAACCTATGCCTGGAGAAGATAAGGTATTTACTGATATGTGGCATTGTTTGATTGTCTACCTTGAATGCTCATTAAGGGGGGGGGGAATCATGTTTCGTAAGATTACTTTGATAAGTGTTTCATACCATTGTAAAAGTGACATACTCTATCCGACGATGACGATCGTACCAAAAAATAGACTAATTGTCTTCGTAAATAGTTTCTCCGACTCTTTAAAGAGTTTTTCTGGTGATATTCAGTGTGAAATCAGGTTTTCTCGAATTTTTAAGTGGATTATAATCGGGAGGGAATTACGTCTTTTAGCGTAAAAAAGTTTTGTACTTCATATACAAATACGCGTACAAAATTCGTAAAATACATAAGAAAAATTTCAAGAGGGTTAGATATATCGGTTTTGACTACCAGAACTGAAGTGCAGTTGTTTTTTGTGTTCAGTAATTTTAAAAGTTTACAGCTTCCGTTTGTTTATACTTTAATCTTAACATACATGTTAATGTTAATTGTATGTTAATGTTAATTGACTTTTAACATACACGTTACAAATATAACAAATAAAGCCTTGAAGTTACTAGGATTCGTAATTAGGACGAGAAGAGAATTCAACAATATAGCAACATTGGAAAAAAATTACTATGCTTATGTTCGCTCCAAGGTAGAATATGCTTCTTCTATTTGGAATCCATATCAATTGAAACATTGCCAACAATTAGAGAAAATCCAATCATAATTTCTTAAATTCCTGACTTTTAAAGAAACTCGAATCTATCCTGCTTATGATAGTTACAATGCAGTCATTGAGAACTTTAATATTCAGAGCTTAGAACAAAGGCGCAACATTGCTGATCTGTTATTTCTCCAAAAAATTGTTCAAAATAAGTTAGATTGTATGGATTTAGTTTCAGCATTACAGTTTCGTGTCCCGTCATCTAAAACTCGCGTTAATAATACTGGTTTCTTCCACTGTACAAAGGCAAGAACCAATATATTGATGAGATCACCAATGTGGAGAATTTGTACTATATATAACAAATTTGTACAGTTCACAATGATCTGGACGTATGCTTTATGTCACCTAAAGAATTTAGAGATGCAATTGTCAATAAACTCTGTACAACTACTTCGTAAAGCTCAACACTATAATTAGGTCATTGCCTGTTGTGTTGTCACTAAATAAATAAATAAATAAATAAATAAATCTTACAAAATATACAAGGATATTGTCACTATTTTCAAAGTTGACAATTGATGCTCTTGCCAGCATGAACCTCCCAAGCCACATTCCCAAATTTTATTCCTAAGACACTACTATTAATAATAATAGTTATGGTGTATCCTGTATTTGTGACGATTTTTGGAAACGCTTGCCTTACAAGAATTTGCTTCAGAAGGTGCTTTTACCATGCCATAATGATAACTCGCTGTCGATAATTCGAGAAATACGTATTTATATTCATGACGGAGCCGCAGTGCAGAGCCAGCATGTTTCACACGGTAAATTGTTTACTAAAAGTGTCGGTTCATTACTTTCGTTTTCTTTCGGTGGAACCACACACGCAGTCAACTCTTACATCTATTTATATTAAATAGTTGTTATAATGCATTACCTGTGTAATATCATCGCTACAGTTTCTCCCATACTTTCTTTTCTTGGCTTTTATCGGTAAGTTGTTGTAACTGACACAGCATTGGCGATTTGACTGACTCTCATTACCAAAGATCCGGCGGTTTTAAATAAAAAGAAGAGGAGCAGATGCATTTTCATTTGTAAACAGAGCAGTCAAAGAAATAGTCGAAGAAGATAAAGATATACATAAAGACGCACAGAGATATATATATATATATATATATATATATATATATATATATATATATATTTCGGTGTTGACCCAGCATCGTGAGGACAATTGGGGAGCTGCTGTGAAT
>JAGDQP010005657.1:0-33466 GCA_022664845.1 Lepisma saccharinum
AAGAAAATAAGAGAGGATGTACGAAGATATAACGAAAATCTTGTTAGAAATACAATCGAGGAAAACAAAGAGTTTGAAGAAAGCCAAACAGCAGCTCATGATAAGGAAAAAGCAAATAATTGCAGTTAAGAGACCAGACGGGACCGTAACACGAAATAAGGAAGAAATTATAAACATATTTGAAAATTTCTACACAAAATTGTACTACTCCGAGGAAGAGCTAGGAAATGAAGACTTAGAAGAAAATGGTGTAGAAGTCCCAGACGTAATGAAAGAAGTGGATAAAGTACTTCGAGTAATGAAGAACGGAAAATCACCAGGGGAAGATGGACTCCTAGCAGAGATGTGTAAATGGGGAGGTGAAAAAATGAAAGAGGAACTTGCTAAATTATTCTCGATGTGCCTGAGGAAAAGAGAAATACCCAAAATTCCACTATGAATCCCAATCATAGTGGAAGTTCATATTCATAACTTCATTCTATGTTTGTATGTGGTCCATTGTGCTAAATCTATTATGAAATCCGGCTTGTTCTCTTCCCTGGTTAAAATCTAAGTCTCGTTCAATATGATTCTAAATAACTTTGGTGAACATTTTGTATAGAACTGACAGTAAACTAATTGGTCTGTAGTTTTCGACGCGCTATTTGTCCCCTTTCTTGTACAACAACATGATGATAGCATTATTCCAAATTTTGGGTATTTCTCTCTTCCTCAGGCACATTGAGAATAATTGGGCAAGTTCCTCTTTCATCTTTTCACCTCCACATTTAAACACCTCTGCTGTGAGTCCATCTTCTCCTGGCGATTTTCCGTTCTTCATCCATCGAAGTACTTTATCCACTTATTTCATTACGTTTGGCACAACTACATCATTTTCTTCTGAATCTTCATTTCCTAGTTCTTCGAAATAATACAATTCTCTGTAGAAATTTTCAAATATGTTTATAATTTCTTCCTTATTTCGTGTTACGGTCCCGTCTGGTCTCTTAACTGCAATTTTTTCCTATTTCCTATCATGAGCTGCTGTTTGGTTTTCTTCAGGCTCTTGTTTTCCTCGATTGTATTTCTAGCAAGATGCTCGTTGTATCTTCGTACATCCTATCTTATTTTCTTCTTTACGGTTTTATTTGGCTCTACGTACCCAATCCTCTTTATGTCATTTTCCTCTTCTTTCATTTCTCTTCTTTTCTTTATCAAGAGTTTAGTATCTTCTAAGATTTTGCTTTCTTTTTGATGGCTGCTATTTCCTTGGTTGTCTCTCTTATTATCTGTCAGTATTTTATTTCTCCAATTGAGGTCTTCTTTATCCTCTAACTCTTCCAAGGTGCTGAATCTGTTGCTTAATTCTGTCTCGAATGTCTGTCTGTGTTTTCCTATATTTTCCAGATCTAAAAGTGCCAGTTTTCCTCTGATAAGCTCTTTTTCTCAAGTTTAGTATTTAGTTTCAGCTCACTATTCTATTATCACTTTAAATTTGGAAACTGTTCAGAACAGACACATCTTGCAGAATTTCCCTGTTGTTCGATAAAACGTAATCTACTTCGTTTTTAGTTCCATTTGAGCCTTTCCATGCCCACTTCCTCTTACGGTTCCGGTTTCTGGTTTCTTGAAAAATGTATTGGAAATGAAGTCTGTTGGCTTCTGTGAATTCCACTAACTTCTCTCCTTTCTTTTTTCTTTTACCAAATCCAAAGTTTCCCACTTTTGTGTCACTATTCTGCTTAGTTCCTGCTTTCGCATTGAAGTCTAACATTACAATTTTGTAATGCGATTTGCTACTGTCCAAAATCTTCTTTATCTCCTCGTATAGGTCTTCGACTTCCTCGTCCGATTGTGACGTTGTTGGAGCATATACTTGTATTACTTCTATACTGTATCTCTTGTTTATCTTCATTATTACTTATGCGATTCTATCTGAAATTCCTTCAATTTCGTGTTCGTGTTTTTAGGTCTTAATTAATTATAAAGCCAGCGCCTGTCGGTTTTCCATTTTCTGTTCCTTTGAAGTAGAACGTGTGCCCTGACGGAAGTTCCAACTGTTCTTCATTTTTCCTCCACACTTCTGATAGTCCTGTGATGTCCCACTTAATCCTCTTAAGTTCATTTTCCAATTCGTCTAATTTTTCCTCTGCTGCAAGTGACTGACAGTTGAGAGTCGCTACGTAAGGGTCCGTTCGAGTTGTAGTGTCGGTGTCCTGGCAGTCTACAGTCGAAACCCGGGGATTTTGACCCTCTGACTTCCTGCAGGACTGACCACTGCTGCTGTTGGCAGCTGCATTCCGTCCTCCGGGCAATGAAGACCTCTGAGACTGTCCCCTTACTTGTACCCTCATGTGGGGGTCCCATCATATGTAAAGAACGGAGGTGTGCAGATATTTGACTCACCACGTTGTCTGCTAATGCGGGTTGGTGAACAGCCGTCCATGTTCGTTTGCCAAACAGATGCTTGGGTATTAACAGGCCCCACGACGAGAACGTATGAATTGGACATAGGCATTCGGCTCCCTTATGCCTTAGCAAGAGGAATTAAGGGGTCTCCTCTCAGTCAGTGGCAGAAGCCTTTTGGGGCGACAGTCCCGGTTTCCCGGCTCTGTCCCGGTTTCCCGGCCAGTTTATATATTTAGTGGGGGAGGGGCTCTCCCTGAAGTAATGGGACATAATTAGAATAAGAGAAACGTTCGTTTGAAGACATTTCGAAACTTGTAGTTTCGGAGCTAAGTGCGCTTCAAAGTTACGTCGGCATCGTCACAAATAAGACGTGATCGGTGTCGGCTTAGCAAATCACAATCGAAATAGTACTCAATACATCCATTTAAGTAACGTTTACGATTGAGGCGATGTCTCAAAGGCAAGTTTCCTACATAAGAATTTCGTATGGTTTAGTAGAGCATACATAGACGTGTTAACATAAATCATAAACTGCTCAAATGCTCAAATAGATGTGTCGGGTACTACTTCGATTGTCATTTGCCAATCCGACAAGGTTACGTCATTATTTGTAGAGATATGACGTCATTTGTGATGATGCTTCTGTAACTTAGAGCCCGTATAGCTTCGAAACTACACATGTTTCGAAATTTTTTAAAGGGACTTTTATCATGTTTTGATGTGAGTAATCCCCTCCTGAACTTTGTACCATTATTTCAGGGCCACACTGTATATAGATAGATTTTATACACTCATCTTCGAGTAATAAGAAATAAATAATAAATTTATTTTTTTGAACCATGAGAACAATAGAATTTGTAGAATATTTTTATAACACCAGTACTTTATGAAATTGGTAAAAAAAAGTTTTTGGAATCCCTTGCATAGACACAAAGTTTTAAGACTCAGAGGGTTACGGTGTAAGCGTAACAGTGTAGGGAATGTTGTGAAGGCATGGTTTGGACTCTGGTAAAAGTTTTGAACATCAGCCCCCCCCCCCCCCCCCCCCCCCCAGACCGCCCCGCCCTGAGAAGTGACCGCTCTCCAACTTCTACTAGCGATCTCCGCATGCACATGCTACATGCAACTAAAGCATCTGTCGCGGGTGTGGATGCATACGATTTCTGTCTTTCGGAGAAATTTACCGCGAATCGGAGTATGTAAAAAAAGAGGTGAAGGTGAAACAAGAAGATAGAGAAACGCGATAAGAGTTTTCTTGAAGAGGGCAAAAACCAGAATATGCATTGCTGTATATTCTGTAAAAATCCCTGTATCAGTTCAAACGAGATAGTTTACCTGGTAAACCACACATGCAAGAAGGGTGGAAAAACCCAGGTAAAAAGTCTGTGTTGGCTGTGCTATGAATCGCATCGTATAGCAATTAGCAAGTGTCTGTGTTGAATCATGCAAGACGCTCGACCTGCAACGCCTCCAGTCGATGTGGCCGCTGCAGACTAGTGGCTGAATCCAAACAGGTAGACGCATCCCAGTTTCTGCTGCCAAAATTGGCCGGTGCCCAACAGCAGAGAACTACAGCACGGCTGGATGCTATATCTGGCCGTACTCCATGAAGACTGTATCTTCAACTACTGGTCATCCAGACACCAAGAAATGACCGCATCTTCGCATGGCCTCAACTCAGCAAGTGCCCACAACAAGTGGCTACACCCCAGCTAGCATCCGCATCCCACACCGACCGGCTACACCGCAGGATGCGGGCGCCAGCATCGCAGGTGCCGAGCGCCAGCCAATATGTGGATTGATTGTTTAGACTTTGGATCTCTGACACCTTAGGATGAGACTGTTGTATTGGCATCAATTGGGAATTCTGATACCTCGCAGCGGCGACTCTTCTATGAAGGAACTGAGGATCAAGCTACAGTCAAAACAAATATAATAAATTATTTTGTTTCCCATGAAAAAAAAAAAGTTGAGAATTTAGTTAAGCAAATGGCAACTCTAAATCGAAAAAACTAATGTGTTGCCATCTAGCGGTCAAATATCGAACACACTAGTTCATATCTACTTTCGGGGTGATCGGGCGGGCTATCGTGGATTTAAAGTACTTAGTTCCTACATTTCATAGAAGCCACTAATCGCTACTGATACCTGTAGAGAAGCCTGTTCTGCAGGGATGAAACTGTTTTAGTGGGGTGTATTGGATACCTTGATATATGTAAGTAGATGAGACCTGGTCGCCGAGAATAATTCAAGCTCGCTGATGACTACGTACACTTCATCATGTAACTGGCCTTTTGAGAAGGAGACTAGTATTTCCAACAGGATAATGAACCCTGTTACATAGTTTGTATCTTTACAAAGTGGTAAGAAGCATTAGATAGTGTTCAGATACCTTGGTGACCACCCCGTTCTCCTTATTTAAATCCAACCTATGGAATGAGAGGGAAGGGACTTAAAAGCTGGCTTTATGGATTTTTGACCACTGTTGCAAGGTAACGATTGTTTGCGACTCTTAGGTTTTTCAGACAAATGGATGTGATTGAAACATGTTGGTGAATTTGTGAGTTGCCAAGATCGTTATGGAGAAAATCGGAGAATGTAACTGAAGAATTTTTAAGAGTATCACTGAAGTTTTGTTTTAAAAAATGCAGCTCAGAAAACCAAAGACGTAAAAACAATAACTATTACCGAAGTCTGAGGTAAAGTAATTGAGTGGACTGGCTAAGCAGATACCACAAGAATATATTACTTGCCCGACTAGCAAGGCCCATTTTTTAAAGTCAGGTTTGGCTTTCTGATGGTCTTTCTTTCAAGCTTGTAAGATGGGCAAGTAAAATGTACCGGAGCTTTCTGCGTACGCAGTCCACTCGATTACTTGATTTAGATTCTGACTTCTTTTTTTTTTTTCGAATTTTGTTTTTCTGAACTACGCTTTTGGGTTGTCTAACAACTCTTAAGTTACACTCTTACACAACACTTTAGCTACACTCTCCGATTTTCTCCATAATGACCTTTCAAGTTCACAACTCCACCCATATGTTTTAATTACATCCATTTCCCTGAAGATGCGATCTTATTATTTCGAGACGTCGTAAATAAGCGTTCCGTACAACAGTGGTCAAAAGTCCATATAAACAAGTTCTAAGATTACTTAACCATGGTGTTGTACAGACAAGGGAAGGGACTGTTCGACACCTCCATTAGCCAGTCGGGGTTAATTGTTAAACATTTCCTCTTTACACGGTATAGTTGCCCCAGGAATAATTTCAGGGACTTGTTGCGTCATTATCACAAAGAATCAGGGCAGTTGTTTGTCCGAAGGAGGAACAACACGGTATAAGACACATGTCTCTAATAGACACTCAGTATGCATGAAATTTATTATTAAATGAAGCAGAGCTTTCTAACAAGGTTAGTTATACTGAAACGTCAAAAAGAAACTAAAGCGTTACAGTTTCGGAGGTATACCACCTCCTTTCTTAGACTGAACTATGCAACCCTCATCACATCAGTTGTGTAGTTCAATCTGAAAAAGTAGGTGCTATAGCCTAACTGTGACTATTTAGTTTCTTTTTGTGGTTATTAAAGTATCATCAGCCTTCTCAGAAAGTTGTGTTTTGTTAATTCAAGATGGGCACAAGGCTGCATTGATATAACATTATTACTATTAAATTTTAAACACGAAATAGTTTAGTTCATTGGCTTCTTTTACATGGCGAAATTAAGGCTGAAAGAGCCTTATCTACTACCACTTGACCATGCCACAATGTTTTATATAAGAACAAAATACCGAAATAATAATAATAATAATAAAGAAAAGAAAATTACATCTAAAAATAAGTGTACACACACACACACACACACACACACACATATATATATATATATATATATATACAAAACGATATAAAACGTTGATATACAGACAAATACCGGTGTCTACAGATTTTAACATAAAATGATCGTGTACACACTATACCATACTGTAAAAACTTATGTACTTACTAAAATTTTATTTATATATAAACAATTGAAATAGTTTACAATGGATCTCTTGTCATTGTGCTATCCAAGGGAATAAAATCTATGTAGATAATTTAACAAAGAAAGGAACAAGAATTTAGCAAACTACCAATACCATAGCATTCCTTTAAAATACTGGCTATGACAAAGAAAGAAAGAGTTCATAGAAAGAGTCATCTATGACAAAATACAAGAAAATATACTACGCTTATGTTAATTAGAGCAAAGACCTAGCATTTCTGATCTGTTATTTCTTAGGAAAATAATTCAAAATGGCTTAGACTGCACAAACTTGGTATCATTGTTACAGTTTCGTATCCCGTCATGAAGAACTCGCGTAGACAACACTGGTCTCTTCCACTGCAAAAAGGCAAGGACAATATAATTATGAAATCACCATAATATCTGGAGAATATGTAACTACCTACAATGAAATGTGTAGAACTTCCATCGAATTGGATATATATGATATGTCTTCGTCTTCGAACGCATTTAGAAATATTGTAATAAAAAATGTCTGTAAATGAGCATTTTAAAAATCGACACTCTAATTGGGTTACAAAGCTTGTTGTGTTGACAATAAATATATAAATAAAATAAAATATAGAAAGTACATATAAACATTTTATTTTTATTTTCTATCTTGCATAGTATAATTTTCTCCGGCTAGGGGGGGAGCCCCCCCCATATGGGCGCCCTTGCCGAGTAAATACCAGGATGTTGCCTCAAATAGGTATACTTTTACCTTCCCCATCCTAAGTAGAGAAAATATTTTTATTTACGTTAATACCTGGATAAACTTTTACCAACATAGTAATTTTGTAATTCACAAGGTATTTGTGGAATAATACAGGGTGAGTCAAAATAATGTTCCTGATTTCAATTATTATTTTCTTGTTTTTAATAACACGTATGTAAACAGAGATTACACACACTGATTGATCAACTAAAAAAGTTTGTTTCTAACATATTATAAATGTTCAATATGCGATCCACGAGTTACACGACACACATCTAGTCTATAATCAAATTCCTGCCAAACTCTTCCTAGCATGTCAGGGTCGATATCGGCCACAGCTGCTGTGATGCGCTCACGAAATTCAACCACAGTTGTAGCAAGTGGCGGCACAAATACGCGATTTTTTATAAAACCCCAGAGGAAGAAATCGCATGGGGTGAGGTCTGGGGATCTTGGTGGTCATTTCATGAATTCTTGATCTCCCACCACCGCACGACCAATCAACCGTTTAGGAAGTCGCTCATTCAGATGTTCACGAACGTGACGATGGAAAAGTGCTGGTGCACCATCTTGTTGTAAGATGAAAACAATACTGTCTTGCTCAAGCTGCGGTAATAACCATTGTTGTAGCATGTACAGGTATGTAGCACCCGTCACCGTATCTTCTTTAAAGGAAAAAGGTCCAGAAACTTTGCGGTTGGAAATGGCACAAAAACATTCAATTTTGGAGTGTCATGTTCATGTTGCACAACAGCATGTGGTTTCTCAATGACCCAAATCCGTACGTTAGATCTGTTCACTTTGCCTGAAATGTGGAATGTTGATTCGTCGCTGGAACGTAACTTATCTGAGAATCCATTGTCCTCCATGCACTCTTGCAACCTCTCACAAAAAAATGGGCTTACACCAATGTTTTAGAGCTTGCACCAGATGTATACGATAAGGGTTCATGATGAGACGTTTCCGCAACACTCGCCAGACAGTATTCTGTGGCATACCTAGTTTTCTCGGCTTGCACGACGCGTTGACTTTTGAGGACTCCTTGCGTTGGTAGCGCGCACACGCTCCACAGCTTCTTCCCCTACTGAAGACCGGCCGGTAGATTGTCCCTTACAAAGGCAACCAGTTTCTTCAAATTGTGCATACCATTTTCTAATTGACTTACCAGAAGGTGCGTGAACCCAAAATTTTCCACGAAAATGCCGTTGAACTTGCACAACAGACAGTCGCATGGAAATCAAGCACATATAACGCTTTCTGCTGGTCTGTAGAAGCCATATTGCTCACTTCGACTAAACTGCCTCTTGGTGGACGTCTACGTAACTACGACTCTGCAATAGAAAGGAAAAAAAAACTTTTTGAGATTGTATTCAAGAAAAAAAAAAGGCAAGAAAAGCTCATTACTGTTCGAATAATAAATTAACGAAATCGGGAACATCATTTTGACTCACCCGGTACGTTTCAAAGTGCATTTGTTAATAAATTTTAGAACTTAACTATATATTTTTTTCTGATAGGATCGGATATTCTGTACGTTATACACAGTGTAACAAGCACTCCCTTGTGATTCGCATTTACCACTTTAACATTCCAGGTATTTCGGATTTGTACGAACACTTCTCCTAGAAAGTAATCCAGAATCCCAAAGCGAGAATGGTTCCCAAAGAAAGTACTCGAAACAAAGGAAGGATCCTCAAAGGGACCCCACAATTAAATACTCCACTATAAGGAACGGTAACTGAGTTGATAATTGTATTGAAAGCAAAATACTGAAATTCAATTTTGCATAAAACAATATAATGTAAGCTTATAGTTGATTCTCTCTACAAAATTCAGTTACAAGCAAAATACAAAAATAAACTGCTTCGAAAAACAGATCGATGGAACATATGAATCTAATACTTCTTTGCAATAGATAACACACACAAACGTACCCCAAAACACTCAATATATTGATTATAAGAATATTCAAACACACATATCAAAATTACCACTTGAATTCCTATATTTCCCGTACTTGTGGATTTTGCTCTAATCCCTAACAATTCGTTGTTCCACAAATAGGAACCTTCAAAGAAAAACCCTATCAAAAAATTCACGAAGTGGGCTTCGAACCCTCCGGTCGGACATCCACTGAAAAATTCCTACCAAATAGAAAAATAGAAATAAGATACAACTTCTGATAAAGTCACTGACAAGTCCTGACGAACACGTGGTTAGGATCCAAGTAACAACCACGTGGCCGGGTTCGATTCCAAAAATTGGAATTTCTGAATAATTCCTTCGGATATCGAGAAAATATGACTTAATACGATAACACGATACGATACATTTCTAACTAATATTAGCAAATCGCAACATACGATGGCAATAGATTCTACAGATTCTAACTTCAGCACTCCCAACTTGCATCTACGCACCGATTTGCACAAATTCTAAATAATATAAATCACTTGATCAAATGTCCGATAAACTAATCCATGAATCTCACTCTCCCTCACGTTAGAGGAATTTACTTTACTTGACGAAAATGAACTACCATCACAGAATTTCAACTTACCAGAAACTTCGTAACAATTCCGAAATTCCGATTGAAACTTCCCAAACAAAATCGCAGGATCAGATCGCAAATTAATAAACCCCACAAGTATGAAAAGTAGGAACAGAATCAGTAACGTAGACTTCATATATACTACGATTCACTCAAAATTCTAAGTAATATCTATGCAGCAAAAATTTACACACCTTACCCCTTCTTTCTCTCAGGTAATTATAAGGACCTCATGGTCTCTCACATCTTCATCGAACCTGTTGTTACAAATTTTTCCGTGAGGCGGTTGTGTCATACAATCGGTATAAGACCTCTTGCTTCTATTAAAAACTATCTCAGACAATTATTCCCAAAATCACTCAAACATAAAAAAATTACCAAGAACAAATTTTTGGGATAAAAGTGGAACGAAACCACCAAATGTTCGTTACAACAGTTAAAGTTTTTCAGACATATTCCTGGAAGAATCTAGGCAACTACAGATGCCTGGAAATTTCTAGTAACTTGGCTAATAAAAACTAGCCATCTTGTAGTTTTCAGGAAAAGACATGTAGAAGCCTCAAGCGAGATTTTGAACACGGGTTGTTCAGTTAGAGGTCCAGCGTCTTACTAACTGGACTAAACTGCCGGTGATAAGAAAATACTAGATGAAAACAGTATAGATAGTCAGAAATTCATTGCCTAAAACCGGAAAACATAAACAAATTGACTCCCACGATTTACGCCATGTTTTATCAACTTTTTCTATTTGTCAATTAGGGATCGCAATTCTCATTCTCTGAGAATATTTCTTATTTCGGCTAAAGCAGCTATGAAAATGACGGCAGCAAACACTTGATCATAATTGCATGTTTGGTTACGATAAGAAACCGTTTTCTCTTTCTGCGCATGTGCGAACATCACTTTTAAATTGAAAACTCAGAATCTCCAGTGTCGGAAAAGGAATATGTTCGTTTTTTTTTTGTTTTTTTTCAAGGATTACTCTGAAACTTTCTTGAATATAGAACATTTACTAGATATAACAAGGGACGTTCACAAAATTTTAACAGTGTACATAATCGCCATTATTTTCTAATGACTTGAACCAAAGTTTCTTAAAGGTCTTAACAAATTTAAGTTAACTGTTTTCTACATACTGTTCACTACGAATTCGTGATTTTCTTCACATATCACACGGAATTCATTTTATAAACCTAACCAAATTTATTACAATATAAGTCAATTCTGTTATCCATTTAAGCGTTATAGAACTTCGGGTAATAGGTTACGCATCTTTGAACTTAGACAAAGTGTATTCATCTGTCTTTAAACATTAAATAAAGAATAGTTTACATGATATAAACAACAGTTTAAACAATTAATGCAAAGTAGGATATTTACAATAGTTGAAATGCCTTTGCGGATAGCTGATATTTTTAACACAGGGGTCCATAGCGCTGAAATGGACATTATATCACGCTTCCTCCATTCTTTTACAAAATTTTTCAAATGTTAAACTTGAAAATGTGTTCAGTTATTTGTCGTAGTGACGAAATTCTAAAATTTACTAATCCTACCACAGAAAGGTTCATAAAGTTCAGTACCATTACAATCAATCATTGCTCAAACACTACATGGCCTAGAGCAATGTGGTACTTTTTCAAAATGTTCTACATCTCTCTATGTTTTGTTTACATTTATTTTACCTCTACATGTGCCCCTTTCGTTGCTCTCAGGATATCCAGACGACATTCCAGTTCTACCCATACACTCCGCAACATAGCAACATCCACAATATGCACATCTTCACCTATCATTCTGCGAAGTGTAACCAGATCTGGAACAGAGGTTTGGTAGATAATCCTTGATGTACCCCAAAAGAAAATATCCAAGAAAGTTATATCAGGCGAGCACGGAGGCCAGAACATTTTGCGAAACACCACATTGCTCTAGTTCATGTAGTTTATGAACTCTGGATGATTGTAATGTTGCTGGGACTTTTTATGAACAACGGGTATGAAACAAATACAGTTTAGGAAATCTTCTGTAGCGATATTTGGGCAGACGTCCTCAAAACAAAGCGCAAACCCAATAAGCAAACTTAAAATGAAATAGAAAGAAACAGTATATTTAATACTAACAAGCTGGTTTTACTGTGAAGCGGAGTAAAGGTCATAATGGTGGTTAAACCGAAAATCATTCGCAACTAAATAAGAAGGAACAGAACTAGTAAAATTTAACATAAACTTAGGAGATAAGCTTTATGTAAAATTCGTATCCTTTATTTCTTCTTATAATTAGGTATCTTCGTAAATAGGGGAAATAGGTAAGTACGAGTGTTGCTGTGAGTACAACTTGAAACTAAGATATTATTTTCTTTTCACGACAGACTGATAATAGTCCATTTTCTATTATTTCAGCGGATGGTTCTTCAAGTAACGGGATCTTCTGTTACGATATGATTATGACAAAATACATTGATGAATCAATGTATTAGATGAGAATGGGACTTGAAGATCATGAGAGGAATTGCAAGAAGGTCATGGAACAACTTAAATTCCACGAAAACTAATATTTTATGTGTCCGGAAGCAGAGACTAGCTTAGTATTAAGTGATCTTGAGAAAAATTCTGAAATTGGTGAGTGTGTCAGTTTCATTAGATAGTGTGCTTTTGTTTTGTCTCCACTGTTATACAGTGTATGGATATTTGTGTACCTAAATCAATAGGAAAAAATGTCTAACTACAATTATGCTGGTAACGCCTCGTGCCCTAGTCAACAGTTGGGCTTCAATGAAGTAACACCTGTAAGTATTTACACGCCACCAAAAACTCCTTATTTTCAGTGTGGAGATGAAGCTACCAGTGTACATCGATCCTGTGATGTTCCAAATGTTAGTGTCCAAAGCAGATCAAACCATGAAGCAGCTGAGGAAACATCAACAGAACCTTTTAAGATCACAACCGCATCACAGATTGTAACAACTTCATCAAGTGTACCACTACTTCCTCAACCAGCGCTAGTACAACCGGTTCCAAACTTTTCAGGTGTATGTAAAAGTTCCTTTATATCTCCTCAGAGTTCAAACAAAAATTTAGTCAAAAAGAACTTGTTTGGTATTGGTGATTCTGCTCGAAAAATTTCGGACTTTTCTGAAGGAAATGATCAATGTAATAATCATTTTCCTCAGACTTCACATAGTGACAATTTTATCGAAACGAACTGTGAAATTGAAATGAGTCTTTTGAATGAAATTGATTGTTCTGAGTCAGCAGAGAACAGAGTTAACTCCAAAGGAATTACCATAGTGATTAACAGTGAAGCCAAACATGTTTCCGCAGATATCGAATCGTATTCACATGGTCCCTCCAACACGACTAACGAAAAAGCGCCGAAATTCTCAATTTCCAAAACAAACTTTTCGCTTCAAGAAAATAAAGATAAAATTTCTAATTCAAAGGTTCCCGTAGTTTTGGTGAAAAGAATATTGATAAAAGACGAATCAGTAAAGAAATACTTTAAATTAAGACGTAATGACAACAATATGAAGGATACGCGTAATGACAAAACAACTTACAAAGAACACGGCACTGACAACAGTATGAAAGACGTCATCGAAAGCAACAATAAAGAGTGCAAATACGAAAACAAATTTTCCGATAATCAGAAATCGCAGAAAAGGAAGTGTAATTATGAAGATAACACGAAACAAGATGATGGAACGACTGAATTGATATCGCGTACTCAAAAGAAAAAGGCAAAAAAGTTTGAAAAATCAAAGGGAAGCGTCGAAGAAAACGTTGTTAAAAAGTGTATTTCTTCCATTGAAAATATAATTTCTTATATTGAAAATAACACTGATGACATATCTGCAGAAACATGTTCGTACTCAGAAGATAACGACCCCTCTTTACTAAAAGAACAACTTGAAAGTTTGTGGTGTCAAATAGCTAACGTCAAAGCCTTGAGATCAATGCACAACATCTCATCAGAACTGTTGATGAAGCTATTGCGTATACTAGAAAAAATCGTTAAAAGGGGTGCTGAGGTTTCACTTGTTGCTGACCTAGAAAGTGATGATGATGAACATTTGTGGCTAGAACTGTCAATGGAAAGAATTTTGATGGCTACGGACGCTTCTCTTATGGCATTGCACATTATGACCTCACCCAACATGCCAGAGAATGTTTACTTGGAAGACGTAATAGAAAGTGTGATATTTTTCACGAGGTTCCAGTTACAGAATTCTATATACCCGGTTATTGATCCTATATTCAGGGAAATTAATACGAGGAAAACAGCTTGTAAAGATTCGTCATTGAAAGGTCGAACGAAAGTTAAATCGAAACAACAAAGAAATATTCTTCCGTTGTACAACAAGTTACGTGAGATTGTTAATTTACTAGCCAATCTACTAACCATTAAAAATCTGACTGATACTGCAGTTCTTAATATTTCATCCATGGGCTTGTCGTCATTTTTTGTTGATGGAGTAAGTGACCTACAGTTAGCTTCTTTAAACGTTGTCATTACAATCTTTAGAAAGTACCCCAGTTTCAGAAAATATTTATTAGATGATATACTTTCATCTATAGGAAAATTACCCAACAGTAAAGGATCTTTGAAAAATTATAAGTTGAATTCAGGAGAAAGTATTCAGATGTTGACAGCATTAATTCTACAGCTTCTTCACAACATTGTCAATATTCCTGAGGATAGCCTCAAACCATTAAGGAACATAGAGAAACCTGAACGTCAGATTGAATTGGAAAGTGCGTCGCTCACAGCGTCATATGATGAAGAAATATTTGGTAAATATGATTTAATAACAAAAACAGCCGGGACTTTTCTTTTTGAGTTTTTGAACAAGTGTTCAATTAAAAAAGAAGAATCGAATTATCGTCCAATTTTTGAGTGTTTTGTACAAGATCTTCTTACTGTTGTAAATAAACCAGACTGGCCAGCAGCTAATTTAGTTTTAAGTTTGTTGGGTAAACTGTTAGTGCAAACTTTTATCAATAAAAATATAGACGTTGCCTTTAGAGGATTCTCGTTGGATCAAATGGGAATAATAGCAGCAAAATTAAGAAAGGACATGGCCTCATCAGACGAATTAACTAAAAGTATTTCTGAGTTGTTTTCCGGAATTATAGAGCAGATAACAGACAATGAAAATGAGGACATGTCGAAAAATAAAGAAACTAAAATAGCCTTGTATTCAGAAGAGCAAAGAAAATGGATTTTACAACGAACTTTTTTAGATTATTATGTAAGTGACCCATCACTGCTTCCCATGAAACAATTTTGTATTGTAGAGTGGTATACAAATATTTCTGATAAACCTCAGGAAATGCCTACGAAAAATGACAACGAACTTGTGAAAAGGAAAGGAAAGAAAACAAAGAAAGCTAATTCAAAAGGAAATGTTGCTTCTCCCTTGATGGTAAAAAAGACTTATCTTATTCGCAAGTTAAAAGTAACTGAAGACACCCGATCAAAGATGGAAACACATATAGACTACAGGAATGCTGAGCTAATTTTAAAATACTTGGGATTGAAGAGCTCTTTCCATGAAAATTTCGATCTATATTTAAAACAAATTTTGCGAGTACTACCTGAAAATTTCACAACTATCCGAACGAAAGCAATGAAGAGCTTAGCGTTGATTGTGGCTTCAGACCCTGACGTATTGGCAAGAACTGACGTGCAAACGGCTGTGAATTTCTCTTTTTTAGATCACTCCAGTTCAGTCAGGGAATATGCAGTTGACTTAGTTGGTAATTATGTACTTAATAGTCAAGATCTTGTTTGTAAATATTATGATATGATTTCTAACAGAATATTAGACACAGGAATCAGTGTGCGCAAACGTGTACTTAAAATTTTGAAAGACATATGTACAAAATATCCTGAATTTACAAAGCTTCCCGACATATGTATGAAAATGATACGACGCCTTAATGATGAAGCTACAGTACAAGCTCTTGTAATTCATGCCTTTGAGGATATGTGGTTTACTCCTTTAAGCAAAGATATGGAAGCAAATTCTCCACTGCTTTTAAAGAAAGTCAAGAACATTGCTGATGTTATTGGGATGTGCAATGACACAGAATTGTATTACTTTGAACAACTATTCAGAAAGTTAATAAAACCATTGGAAGATAAAACTAATTTTCAAAGTGCTAAAGGAAAGGTTTCAGAAGGTGTTTTGTCAGCATGTCAAGAAATCATAGAATGCTTCATCGAGAATATTTTACGCTTGGAAGAGGGGAACCATCTTAATTTGAAAGTAAGTGATGATAATTCCAACAACTCTAAACAGTTGTTTGGCTGCATTTTGGCGTTACATTTGTTTGCCAAAATTAAACCTGAACTATTGGTAAAACATGCAGTAACAATACAACCTTACCTTAGTCTCAAGTGTCAGATGGAGATAGAATACCGAATCGTTAGTATTGTAGCATATATTTTGAAAGCAGTCGTGCCACTAATGGAACACCCAAGCGAAACATTCATATCTCAGTTGGAAGAAGACTCCATAAAGCTTATACTGCAACACAATAAAGATGTAGTTTCTAGTTGTCTTTCCTGCCTTAGTTCAGTCGTCAACAATATTACTCATAACTACAAACTTGTTAGAGATTGCTTCCAAAAATTCTATTCGTGTATTCTAAGGCTAAAAGAAGACCATAAAGCCCTTTCTGCATCTGAGAATGCGCCGAAAATTATCCCCTTTATTCGTAGATCCATATTTGTCGTTGGTTTATTGCTTCAACATTTTGACTTTGATCATGAAGCCGTAAGAGGTGATTTAAGCGAAGATGTCAAAGATCATGTGGTTGACACCCTCTTGTATTTTGTGCAAGAATTGGACAAAGAATCTAAAGTTTACGCGTTGAAAGCAATTGGTTGCATTAGTATCAGGTATAAGGACCTTCTGGTCAGTGCAAAATTAAAGAGTGTTTATAGTTACTTCCTGACTCAAACTGATAGCCACGAGGACTATTGCTTATGTTTAGAAATATTAAAGAACATACAAACATATTTACAAGAAGAAGAGAGGAAGATGATTAGGTATAATCAAGAGTGGGCAAACATCTCAAAACAAGAAGATCTTAAGGAAATGGGTGATGTTTCTTCTGGAATGGGAAGTACAGTAGCACAATCGTTCTTGACTGAAATTTTGAATTGTGTTCTCCAGAGGAACAAATTTATCAGGCTTGCAGCGTGTCAAGTAATTCAGTTAATACTTACCCAAGGATTAGTTCATCCTATGCAAATTATACCATATCTAATATCTATGAGTACTGACACTGAACAATCCATCGCTCGAAGTTCTCAAACACAAATGGAAGATATTGATAGGAAATATCCAGGATTTATTTGGATGAAAGCGTTTTTAGGACTACGAATATCATATGAATTGCAAGCGAAAATCCAAACTGGCAGTGTTGTTAGAGGATATGTGGTAGAGAGTGACACACCTAAAGCTGTCAATAATTTTTTGTACTCTATCATGAGGAAGAAAAAGCAGCAACGTAGAGCATTTGCGTTACATATTCTGAAACGAATTGACGACGACAGAAAGATAACGCTTCCAGAAATGTTGTATTTGGTAGACAATTTAGCTCATTTTTCATATCAAATTCTCGATGAACCTCTCTTCGTTATTCATTACATCGATATTGTCGTATCACTATCTGGTACCAGTATACTCCAATCTATTCAAGAGCAATTGCTGTCAAAACATGCTGTAAATGGTTCTGAAAGCACAGAGGATGCTGAACGAAATGAAGAGGAAGAAGAAGACGATGAAGATGATTCCAATGAAGAATTGTTGTGCAAGAGATTGCCTGAAGATACAAGACTTATTGAGGAATGCATTTCTAGTTCCAAAAAATGTGTGCTTCTATTAAAACTGCGAGAACATTTGAAGTCAATGTATAGCATTACGGACAGTAAGGTTATGGATTATTCGCCTGTAGGAACGACGAAATGCTATGAGAAGATTATAACTCGGCGAGGTGACGTTTGCTTTAGTCCAAACGAAATAATTTCCAAGCTGGACAGTTCTTTACAGTTAGAGTCTGATAATAGTTCTAAGACGAAATACATTGCACAACAATACTTGGAGTTCAAAAGATTAATGTTAAAACTTGACCCTCGTGATGAGTTGAATTCTGAGCAACAAGACTCATCGGAGTGAAAAGAGTGTGAAAATATATAGAAATTATTGAAGCAACGACTCTGAAATAACTACTGAAGATTAAACATATCGTGTTCTATATTTTCAGCAAAACAAAGATATTTTTAAATGCTGTAATTCCTATTGTCTACTTTTACATTCCCTCGGAACTACTTCAAAATAAACAGTGAGAATTTGCTTTAGTTTCTGCTCATTCAAATAACCAAAATAAAGTATAAGAAAGTTCTTTACGAGATTAAAGAATCAATCATAGAATTCATGTTTGCAGCTAGGCAACAAATTCGTAAGTATTGAAGGAGTTTTAAATAGCTTGATTTTGCTGTAAACCAATTTTCATTCTTTCTTTGCGTGTTAGGAAAACACTGGTTCAATTATTTGTAAACCATGTCGTCGAAATTTGTTTTCAAGCCAAGGAACACATTATTGCTTATTTCACTGTGACAGAACATTTATTTTTATTTTTGGGAAGAAGATATCTAAGTTTGTAGATATATATTTCAGTTGAGTATCTAAAATAGCTTTGGCTATATTACTGTTATTTTCAGATATAATATACATTTTTCGTGTTCCTCTTTTGTGATGCAGGAAAAATATGTTCAAATTTGGGGTGTGATAGATATACATGGAAATAAACAATGGAATAGAAATGACATGTTTGAAACCAGATAGTGTATCAGAATATTTGTTCTACACGTTAGCTTGAAGCTCATATGGAGAATGTAGGAAAACCCTACATGCATGCAACGATCATGCTTTTTTCAGTCCACGTTTTACTAGGAAGCAAACTAGATACATCAGTTTTGTTAAACAACTGTATACCTTAGTTTTAGTTACACAGGATCGGGCATACCGACTACGGGGCATTTTCCTCAGTCCCTCCAGATTCCTTGAACGAGTGCTCATTTCCAAATTGCTCTTCCTTAATATTTTGGACAGAAAAGTCATTCAACGTTTCTGAATACTTCACATATGCCTTTCTCAAATTCTGACACTAATGTCATATGTTCAGTAGAAAATATGGCACTTTCACAACTAAAATACATATTTTCTGAGGTGCGGATGGGTATTATCTTTTATAAATACAAAACATTTAAGCCGTATACGCATAACTTGAAGAACAAGACAGTGGTGCAGTGTTGGAAATATTTCTTTAAACAAAAAATCATCTCTACAACTAAATTTCAAGAAAACACTGTATTTAGAGCATTACTTACATATGGCATTGTATGATAAATGTTATTTCATGTCTCTCAATAACTATACTTCGTTCTATATTTACAAGAGCTCTGCTAACTTTATCCACTATATGCTTTCTACACGACAATTTTCTTCATTTCCAAATCGTCGTGCACAAGCTTCGTAGATTTCTTTTTGATATTGTGAATGTATTTATTAGCAAGAAAAATAATCAAATATTGCAGTTTGTTCTCAACGAGAAGAAACCACGTAAATAATGAGTGTAGGCTTATAGGAAGCGAGTAAAACTGGTTACAAACATTTCACTCTTAACAATGCTATGGCTATTCAGTGTTGATCTTATATACTTTTGACACTGCCCTTGTTGTTAACAAAATTTTCCGTCGTCGTTACGTTATTGTCAAAACAAAATAATGATTCTAATCACCTTATGCTGGTTATAATATAATCACCAAGAGAAAATGTTCTGTCAACATGATAATAAATGTATATATAGTCTTCACCAAATTTCTTTTCCGAATAATTTTGGAATGCGTAGGCCGATTGGAGTACAGTTTCCTGTAATTTACAGAATATCACATTACCTTAAGTTACAGAAAACCGTACCCAAATCGATGTATCATTCTGAACCTTATTTGGAAAATAAATTTTACGACTGAGTACAAGCTTTTGCAATACACTGAACTTAAAAGGTTTATAAATTTCAACACTTGTTTGCAGAATTAGTTAAACGAATATATTCATTACATTTCAATGTAGAATGGAACTGTTTACCTGTTGACAACCTACATAACATTGCTTACAATATTGTAAGCTATCTCTCATTCTAATAATCTATTCACCAAAATCCAAATAAAGAAAATATTGTTACATCTGATTTTGCATCACATTTTTGAGAAGCCATTTAAAAAAAAAAATCTTACGTTACGTGACATTACGCCTTTCTGACCGTTATTTAGTAATACATGTGTAAATGTAATTTTTTCTAAATTTAACTGTTGTAAAAGAATTTTGGAATCTTTATTAGCTTAGACAAATATTCTCTGTTAAGAAATACCCAAGTTAGTTAGTGAGCGATATTTTTTCATTTTCTATTGTTGAATTTCATGCAGCAGAACAGTTTCAGTTTTAAAAAAAAATCATGTTGAAGAAACCACTTGAGTTTATTTCGAATCATTCCTGAATGCTTATTATTTTAAAAATGCAACAAGCATTTCGGTGTTTTAAAATGTCTTAATAATCAAGAATAATTTTGAGAAATATTTTTGGTTCGTTAACAATATTATAATTAATTAACGAATGTGAATTATTATGCATTAGCTACTTATTCCTTTGTTCTTTGTAATCCGTTTCTAAAGAAACTTGTTGGTTTGGTGTTATCCGTTGGCTAACTTGGATCAAATCGTGAAACAACATTTTTCCTGTTTTGCGCAACATCCATGTTTCCTATTCAATAATCTTCGTTGTATTGTGGGTTTGTTAACTTTAATGTGTAAAGTTTTTTTTTCACTGTAACTCACCAAAGTTGTATTTTTCACTGAAACTATTGTAATTATGATTGTTGTATTGAAGTTTTTTTCTCTCTTTAAAAGATATAAAGACCATCTCACAATTCAAGCTTTTTGTTATTTTATTACATGACTCAGCAATACCAAAACTTCACCTCGTGTTTTCATCTTCCTTCTGGCAGCAACTTTCTGAATATCAAAAGAAAAAAACAACAAAAACAGACGATTCATCTCTTTTGTGAAACCAAGAAGCCACGGGTTGTGATGCTCAACTGTCAGCGATGAAGTACACTATATTCTACTTACTGGGTTTTGAGTGACGCGACTGATTTTGCTTCTTCCTATGTGTTGTCATGAGACCAATGGGAAGAGCAGACAAGGTGAAAGACGCGGGAACAGAAGTGGAAAATGGTCCATTGTTGCAAGTGTAAAAGAGATGCCAGATGTTGAATTATGCAGGTGAACAGTAACTTATTCGCAAAACTTAAAAGGAGACGATTGAATTGACATTTCATTCCTAAACATTCAAAAGAGATCTTGATATATAAGTGAAAAATGTTTTCGAGGGCAGTGGCATTTAATTGATTAAGTTCTTCACTACGACCACGTGGTTTAAATATAATAACAATCTTGACACTGAAGAGTTCTGTTTTACAAGAGGCTGTTGATGAGGTCAAATCGTAGTTTAAGGACAAGTCATTCTAGCTGAAGCAAATTCAATGACTAATCACAACTGACAACTTCTTTTACTTGCGTTCAATATCGAGTTTAACTGCCACGAAAAGAGGCCAAGAGGGCTCTTAGACAAGAGGTAAGCTTCATCTAACTCAACTGTATAGGTCTTGTTGAACTCATGAAGATCTTCCAGGCAGATTCCTTAGTCTTATCTGGACCGGAATTGTGCTAACAAGGAGAGGTCGCAATAAACCTGTCGACTTTCTCGGTACTAGAGTTGTAACTGGAATTGGGACTAAAGTACAAATACCCAAATTCAGTGATTTGAGTTAATGTTATCCAGTACAACACATGCCTTGATAGTTAACGACGTTTATTTCTTAATTTTAATGACAAGCACATTAAAATCGTACAATTTACAATCAGATAAATATATGTTACCAAATTTACTTAAAGGCATACTGAATAGCTATGAAAATAAATGAAACCACCATTTTTGTCCGTAGCTTCATGTCTATCGGGACAATTAAATGCAACACAAAGAAACCACCATGTTTAAAGCTCAGAAATGTACTACTAACCAGAGCTGAAACTGGTCACTGAGTCTATGCTTGGGACCCGGGTTGACCTGGTGACCCGAAGGGCAAAGCAGAGTTTTAATTATTTCCTTATTATACACTAATAAGTTTGAACAGTGTTTTTTCAGGCGTGACTGGGACCGTGATGTTATCCCTAGAACACAAAACAATCAGGTCATTCGTGTCAAGTTTTGGACCTGGTCATTGGATCGTCAGGTCACCTATGTCGGGGTCACGAAAAGTGATCCGGTTACTCGTACTATACTTTGCGTAATTTCATGAAGAAATGTTCACTACGTATACTTTCCATGTATTTCTTCCAATCCAATCTCTTTATTCAACGTCGTTCAATTCGGCGGTGCTTCCGTGTTGCCTATGTTACATCTAGCGATACGTATGTGATACAATGTCTATTAAATTTTGATGTCAGGGCTAACTGGTATAAAATGGGTAATACTGCTTGATCAAATAAGTAAAGAAAATTAAGGATCTTCCCCAGCCTTCTATGATATTTATTCAGCTTCGCACAAATTATACATGGTATAATATAAGAATCGTCAGTTTGAAAACAGAATACAATAATATATTTACAGTATTAATTGAAGGGTCAGGGGGAGAAAACGATGAAACTCCTTCTCACTTCTGTTGTGTTTGTCAACAAATAAGGAGGCTTGCGCCACTCTTTCTGATTTCAAACAAGTGAGCGCTGCGATTCTACCAACAATTGCGAAGGTTCCACAGGTTCCTTTATAGCATCTCAAATACACAAATATTCATTTTTATAAAATAGGTTAGCAACACTAACAACTGGGCTGCTTAGCGAAACGAACAGTCACATTGTTTTTCTATTGTGTCGAATAATGTTTATGCTAAGCTTGATGCGGATACGTGCAACGATATGGCAGCAATTTGAAAAAAAATAGTTTAAAATAAGTTGGCAACATTGACAGCTGGAGTGCTTGGCGACGGGAACATCCACAGTATTTTTTATGTTCAATAATGTTTATGCTGAGTTTTAATGCTGCTACGTATAACGTAACGGAAAAAAATGAAAAATTTAATTTTATAGTAAATAGATTAGCAACACTAACAACTGCGGTGCTTGAGGATGTGTACATCAACAGTATTTTCCTACTGTTTGAGTAGTGTTTATGCCAATGTTGGTGTAGATAGGTATAACGTAATGGAAACAATTTGAAAATTTGTATTTATAAAGGGTTGGCAACACTGACACTGCATTATTCAAAACGGTTCCGGCAGCTCTTACCTTGTCCAGAAAAAAGTCTTTCCTAAGACCTCAACAATCTCTATTCATTGTGTTTCCTCAGACTAACGTATCTGGATACGGACGGACGAACGGAATGAGTGGGATTATAAGGTACTTTTTTTTTGTTGTTAGTTGCACTATGAAGGGAGCTAAAAGGTTTACGTTTGAATAATATCACTTGGCAATAAAATACCTAAATTTTATTGTCGAAACCAGCATCCTTTTAAAATTCAGTACCGAAAAAGACTGACACGATTTTGTTTTTTGTTCGCAACGAGAAAGAAAATGGTTATTGACTAAAACTGTCATTCAGAGATCGTGCGGAGTCTTGTTTTATAGTATAGAATTTTTACACAAAGGTAGATATGTCGATCGATGCTTCAGCATTTCACTTGAATCTGGAGCGCTATCACAAAATAGAATCAAGAAGCTTGAATTAATTGGAAAAATGGAAATTAGAGCTGCTTCGAAGGTTCATTAAAAATAAGTTTAGGTGTTCCCTGCTCTTGGTAGGATAGCCCTTTTGTGAAGTAATAAACGCTGGTACGGAATTTCAAGGGGAAATCTAATTCTGATTGATAATTCTTGACACAAATTGAACGGTTCTGTTTGAATTTTTCGAGACATTCGAGACGAGACTAGACCTTTCAAGGACCGTCTCGTCTCGTGGGCAACACTAGCTCAGATGTATTCTTTACTTCTCATGCCAAAACTTTTGTCGGAGACATATCTTCTCTTATAAGCATGTCTACCCCTCCTATAGCCGTGTACAGCTGCTAGTTTGTCGCAGTTGAACTGTGTTTAATTTTAAGATTTTATTAACATCCTAAACCTGGTGTTATAGTTTTGGAAATGGAGACTTTTCTGGTTGATTGAATTATTATCAATGTCCTACACGCAGGACCGGATTTACCATTAGGCCCGGGTCTAGCGGCGCACTTTAAAAAAACAAATCGGTATTTTAAACGCGAAAAGAAAAAAATATATAAAAAACACTAAAGACCATGCAGGAAGGGCACCTTGACCCGGGAGATCCCTCATACATAACTGACTTCATTTAAATTAAAGTTAGGTTAATTTACGTTAGAAATAGTAAAACAAACATTAGTGCTTATAATAGGAATATTATTTACTCCTATTTTTGCGTTTGTACACACCAATAATCATTTTTAGTCAATGCTATGTATACGGCGTGGAAGTCATCTATGTACCTTCCAATGGACAACAGGTGGATACTTTGTGTTGAAAGACTCTCTATGCATAAAAGCGTAACTTACACTAGATTCTTATTCTTGTAAATGAAGAAAGCTAAAGTATATTTTTCTAATCTTTATTTCCGGGTCCGCATTTGGGTATGTAGGCTACAGGGCGTTCGAATCCTGCTGCCAACCGTCTTACTGAGGTTTTCTAGTTTCCTTCAGTTTCACCACACGAACATCTGGATGGTATCTTAACTAAGAAACCGGCCTCTACCCTCCTCTGCCCTATCTCCCAGTGTGATGCAAAGATGGTTAAAGCCCTTAAAAGTGTAAAAAAAAAAAATCCTAACCTATCTTTTATGACAGTAGAAGCAAGTAATAATTTTCTTCCTAACTTATATATTCACGGAGATTGTGTTTAACATTCAAAGGGCTTCCCACGTACCGGTATTCAACGTTACAAAAATTATTTTGAAGGTAAATAAAATTCTGTTTTATGGACAGTAATTACTAATGTGATTATGTATCATTAATTCTCATGGTTTTTATTGTTTTTGTTTATTTTTAAAAAGTGCTTTTGTATGAATATAAATATTTTGTATTACCTTGTTGTGCATTGTAATTAACACTTCTTCCACAAGTAGTCTACAGTAATTCATTTTTTTTATTCTAGGACTATGTAATAAAATAAATGCAATTGTGTTATTATTAGCATTAATATTATTGAATTGTGATTTTTAAAATAATCACACTAGCAGAGATAAATAATTATTACCTCATTATTATAATTAAATAGGGAGAGGACGAAAAAAGTAATTTGTTATAATATGATGTTGGGAAGGGGAAATGACGGGAGGGGAGAGGGAAGGGGCGGGGACGCTGGAAGTCAGGGGCCTCCGACGCCTAGAGACATAAATTCGGCCCTGCCTACATGAGTTGGTGAGTTTGGAAGACAAGCCCTAGTTTTTTTTTTGTTAAATTGGACTACGAACCACCCCGTTCAATGCCCCCCATGGACTTCAAACTCATCATGCTAACAGAAAGTAAGCATGCTAACCTCTAGGACAACCAGGGGTCGGGAATTCCCTGGTACTTGATACAAATATTTTATTCTTGGGTCCAGAGCATAAGGACCTTCAGTCAGCCCATGTTAACATCTAACCACAAACATTCTGGACGAAACCTTGTCCTCTTTTCTGCGGCTTTCTACCCAAACGTTGTCTTTTTTTTTTTTTTTTTTTTTTACATTCTTGTCTTCCTTTCTCTCTCTGAGATCAGTCAAGTACGTAAGCATCCAAGGAGGAGGGAAGGGTTGAAGTTTTTGCCATCTGTTTGAGACAGTGGCAGCGCCGAAGAAAATCTCTTGGCGGAATCTTTCTGGCGGTGGGAGTCAATGTTTGGTTAACCGTAAGTGGTAGGAGAGCCTTCGAGTCCATGGACCCAAGGCTCTCTTGTTCTGGACTCAAGACTATCTAGAGAGGAACAAACTTTTCTGCACTCGTGCATTTTCTGCATTATTGATAATTTCGCCACTACACCATCACCTTCAGCACTACTATTACTACTACTGCTGCTGCTGCTGCTAATAATAATAATAATAACAAAACGAAAAAGGATATGTAACTTGTGAATCTCAATATTTGTCTATTTGAAGATTCCCAACTCTAATCGGTGTAATTTTTCTTCCCATTCTTGCGTAACGAAGTCAACATTATTGAAGGCGCCTTTTGGCCTGATATCAAATTGATTATCTCTTCAACAGCAAAGACATCTTCCAATGAAATGGAGTGGATATGAAAGACAGAGAGAGAGATAGAGAAAGAAAAGAAGTCAGCCTAAGGTACGAGTAACAAACGACACAAAAGAGTCCAGAGTTTTGCATTCAAGAAATACAACTTTGTTATCACTCACTGTCATCAGATGGTGCTCGGTTGATACAGAGAGTACTTTCACGACGTCTCAATTTGTAATCGCAGATTTTTCATCTTGTTCTTCCTTCTCTCTTTCTATCTTTTATTCCCTCTGGAGCCAGATGACAGTGATTAACATTCCGCATTAGACACAATCACTCTTCTCTGGGCTACCACGCAATCACCTTTTGTTACTTATGTAAACACTAAATGTATTATTCACGCAGATGGAAGAATGGATTTCGTACGAAAGAGGAAGAAAAAACAGTCAAGTGCAAGGTTAAATAAGATATGAATCAATTGATAGGAAAAACAGCGAAATTGCTATAAGCGATGCAATATTGGACCACGACTTCAATTGTCCAACTCAAATGCTTCGTGCAAGTAGCAGATTCGTTATTTTCCTAAGCAACTTATTTAAAAGTACAAAGTTTTCAAGCATGATAAATATTTCAAGGTCAGGAAAGTGCAAAATTGTTTGAAGAAGAAGTCTTTAAGTATGAATTTACAACACATAACAAACAACATTTGATTTAACATGAAGGTAAAGTGTATTAAACTTACAACCATCACGAAAAAAATACCAGTACATTATTTTTCATGTTTTCAAAACAATTATTCTTCGTGACTTTGTTCAGATAAGGAAATTAACATAGTGTTCTCCTGATAATAGAGGGCAAATACATATCTATGAATAATTGTAGCAATTGATGAAGGTACAGTCTAGGCCAAAATTTGAACCCAGTTGTAAAATTTCGTTTCTGAATAACTTTGAAATGAGTTAATTTGAGTGCGGTTTCCTATAATATGAAGACAATGCGATTTAAAAAACTAATGACACTGAAAACTATATTCAAATCGTTCTATCCGTTCCAAAGTTATTTTGAGATGAAATTTCACGACTAGGTACAAACTTTCGGTGCTGACTGTACATTCATGACATGAATATTGTATCTTTTAACTATACATGAGTAGTCTAAGTGACAATTCGGTAAATCTTTAAAGGCATGAGACGATTTGTTACACAGCTTAACCCAGTAGAATACAAGCGTGCTTACAATGTTAACTTTTGGTTTATTTCGTTGATTAATTGTTATCGGTTGAAAAACAAGTACGTTTAATGTTAAATTACATTTGAACGTAGACTTGTTATCGTTGATAAGACGTTAATACGACGTGTATTCAACTATTATTTTAAACTATGGTAAGGTATAGATTTCGTTTCATCGGACTCTTTCTAATTTAATTGAATAAAAATTATAATTAAAAGCTAAATGAATCGTTTCGTTTCATCGGACTCTTTCTAATTTAATTGAATAAAAATTATAATTAAAAGCTAAATGAATGCCATTAACTACTGTTTTGTGTTCTGTTTTGTATGTTGAAAACACGAACTTCAATATATATTCCAACAAAAATTTGATTTCGTTGATAGGACGTTAATATGTCGTACTTTTAATTGCTTTTTTTTAAGTTAATTGCATAAAAGCTGTACTTAAAAGTGAATAAAATAAAATTAACTACGTTTATCATGTTCTCATGTTGAAAACAGATTGAATTTTAAACCATATTTCAACTAACATTTTATTTCGTTCGTAGGGCTTTAATGTAACGTTTTCAACTTTTCTTTCCAACTATGACATAGATTTTGCTTCATATGCGTCTTTCTAAAGCGACATATTACACTTATTGAGAGTTGAAACATACGAAATATTTTCACCGTCTTTAGAATTAAATCTCACCGCTGAGTACATGATTGTTCGGATGGCCACATTTTTACAAGCATTTATTAGTGTTTCTCTCGATAGTATCAATATTTTTATTTACTTTTTCAACTATATTTCGCCGTTTATTAAGTGGCTTATTAACGTTTCGATTTTTTTTTATTTTTTATTTTTATTTTTTCATCGTTCACTGAAGACTATATTTATTCTTACCCTGTGAGCAAAGTGTCTCTACATGCGGGTGAACCGATTTGTGGCGACTGCCTTCAACCAAAACGAATGCATTTACTTCAGATGCAGTGTCTGCGTAATATAAAAGGAACCTTAATAGTAGTTACTAGCAAGATGGCTCCGTGGATGAATGGTTAGGTTGACAAGCTACAAACGACGAGTGCGGATAGTTCCAGCTTTGAACCCCATTGCAGACTAAAAAAAAAATACTATCAAATTAATATATCACCGTGAAAGCAGCGGGCGAAGTCCAACTAAAAATGTATGCCAATAGACAGCAACCAGCAACTATGCTTTGTTTTGGAAAAGGAAAACTTTTTCTTTTCCTTTGAAACTGGAAAAGTTTGAAAAGGTGGGCATAAACAACGTTAAGAAACGTTTCTTCATTTATTCTAAACGTTGATTTCAACCTGGTTTTTCAATCACTATACAATTTTAAATCAATATTTGAACAAGCGGACATTCTAGTACATATACAATATTAAATTGCGTCACGGTACTAATGTTAAATCCATGTATTTTCAACGTTTGTGTGCTACTGTGGCAAAACCTAGGTTGTGTACGGTTTAGTACAAGTAGAATGCGTACAGGACGTGCAAGTGAGTAGGATTTCTGGAGTTCTCTTTATATATTAATGAACATCAGCATACCGTTTTTCACAAAACTATATTTTTTTTATTACATGTGTATATTGTATTTTCTAACGTATCACATAAAAGCTTTTGCGTATAGCTAATTTACACTCGATAAAAATAATGACTGATTATGCCCAAAATATAGTCTAAAACTGAATCTAATTTCTACTGAGCAGTTCGATATCTTGAATATGACGTTTAAAAGCAGCAGCATTCACTTAAACAGTATTACAACAAACAACATATAATCAGGAAGATATGTCAAGATAAATTAGAACACAATAATTGACAAAGCATCGTATGAAACATCCTAACGCAGCAATAGAACGAGTTACCTTCCCCACGCCCCACCAATGGTCATTATTGACATACCACGTCTCCACACCAAACAAATCAACAACTTGAGGCAATACATCCATGAGAAACAAACATTCCTTGATTACGTTTCGAGTTATTTGCCAAGGTAATGTTAAAATAACATCGCTGTATCTCTCAGCTATGAACTGTTTCGCAAAGCAAAACAATGGAAGAACAGAAATCAGATTGGGAATTGCCAGCTAGGAAATAATGAGGTCAATCGAGAGGTAACAAATCTTTGGTTCGAAAGAATATATAAACTTGTTTAGAGAAACAACAGGACTCATTTTAGGGCGCTACTACACTGTCGAGCTTGCTTATCAGCTTGTTCGCTCGAGCTTCCTCGACAATGTAATAACAAAAAAACTGTCAAGCTTGCTCAAGAGTAGGCTCGTCGTGCAAACTGAGCAGCAAAGTCGATAGTGTAAAAGCACAAAGCATACTCAAGCTTCCTCGACAGCAAGCTCGTCGAGCAAACTGTTGAGCAATCTGATCAGCAAGTTCGGTAATGTAATAGCACTTTTAGTAATGCAGGACAAAATTATACCAACAAGAAACTGTCAAAAATGCGTTCGAATTGAAACAGTTCCTGCTGGTAAGTGTTGACTACGTGAAGACCCAACCGAAACAATTGAACATGCCACAGGGTCATGTCACACATATCCTTGCTAACACAGAATATATGAAGAGATACAACAACATGGCGTAAATCCGTCACCAGTATTTGGCAGGACACGCAACACCTCTTATTAGAAATAGAAGCCTCCACCAATCATCAAAAACAACAATAATAAGATTTACAGCTACAAAGAAGTTAAGACGATGTCAATAAAATAGAGAAATAGAACACTAACTTGACGTTGCCATCTCATTCACACACACAACTTCCACAGAAAAAAAATTGTAGATGAACTCACGAAATTGTGGAAAATAAAAGTCAACGTCTGAGCCATAATTCTTTCGACTACAGAAATAGTATCAAAACCAACCAAACATCAATTGAAGGGCAAATTTGGATAAGGTCGTGTTTGGATTTTTGTCATTTTTTCAGGAGAGCGGAAAAAGCCGTTTGGAGACGTTATTCTAATTTGGAAAACGTTAAGGTTGTTACTGGATAACAATAAATAAAAAAAGTCTCAGGGAGACGATATGCACACCCCAACACCTGGATATCTACTATAGACAGGTTCAGGCTTGTAGGAAATATATTCATCTCATTTTACGCAAAAAAAAAAAAAAAAAAAAAAAATAGATACGCCTTTATCCAAATTACCTCTACAATTGGAGCACTAGAAGCAGGAATAAAACTAATGACCATGCAAAAATCCGTAGTTGTAGACGTTCAGAAAATTATTAGATGAACTTGATTGAATATGACAGTATCCATTCAATACGCATACAAATACTGTCTCTGCTGTAAGAAGCAAACAAATCTACACCTGAAGATTATATTGTCGTATCTCCATAGGATGTTAATAGGAGATACATCCACTGTTTCTTCCAAACATATTTTCGGGGGCTTTGCCCCCCAAGGGTTTTCAACTGCTACCAGAAAGAATTAGTCTCAACACTTGTATTACTCATATGTATACTGAAATACGTATATAATAGCACATTCTATAATTATTGTTCATGTTTGTTAAGTAAGATTATTGTTATTTTATATTTTTAGCACATAGGGCTCAATATGCATTATAATTTTCGTGAGCCCCCACGACTTTATTTAGCCCCCCGGATAAAATATCCTGGAAGAAACACTGGATGTATCAGTAGAATCCTTAAGCGTCGAAATAATAATGTTGCAACCAGTTTTTTACTTTTAGTCCATCTTAAAAAAGTGTGTGTGTGTTTTTTTAAATCTTTTTAATTTTTTTTTCAATATACTGTGGAAATTTTCTGATGGCGCTTACCATTTTGTTCCCCCGAGCGGCTCAATTGTAAACAGTAATATTTTGTGCATCGTTATTTTTACAATACCGTCACTACAAGAATAGAAAGATAAGTGGAAGATGGGCTACTTCCATAAGCTTCTTGCCAGATCGAAACAGTAACACTTACTATCATCATGTTCTCTCTAGAATTTCATTATGAAGTTAGGATTCACCAAACCTAACACAATCCATACTCCGTGCTTTAATGGGCACGGCCGTGGACGGAAATGTTCTAGACTCTTGGTCAATTTCACCAACCAAATGCCAGAAAGGTTCTTAGACAAATTCCTGGCCGCTATCTTTCACAGAGAGGGTGCTCACCGTAGGACATCATGCCTAAAACTTCCAACGAAGTTAGGTCTTACATATCAGTCAATGCCCAGAAGTGCAATCTAAGTTAATAAACTTAGCCAGTGAGAAGTTTTTTGTAAGATTTGACTGC
Organism: Lepisma saccharinum; assembly: GCA_022664845.1. NCBI lineage: Eukaryota > Metazoa > Arthropoda > Insecta > Zygentoma > Lepismatidae > Lepisma > Lepisma saccharinum. The sequence goes on from JAGDQP010005657.1 coordinate 31,541, forward strand.
TCCGGTTTCGACTCTGAATTGCATGTAGGGTATTGTAGCCTGAAATTAGGGGCAAGTTAGATTTGTGGAAGAGAAACACTCAGGTTTTGTTCTGTCGATTTTATTACAGCTTTAAAGATAATTCTCTCTTCTTTTGCTATAGTAAACTTCGTGTTAAGAAAAAGAATGCTCTTGAAGAGTGAACGAAATTATATGACACATTATTATCAGACAACAACGTTGAAACCCACATTTTTAAAAGACATTTTTTGTTTACTTTGCACATTGAAGTGTTTGGGGGTGGATTGAGAATCCCAGATGAGCTATCGACTTCTTTTATTTTAATATTCCTTCTATTTTTTGTTTAATATCTGGAACAAAAGTTGCCTCATCTCCGTTTAAATGAAGCTTAGACATGACAAGAAAGGCAGCATTTACTTTCTGGAAGACTGGAGGATGGAAGGTTCTAGAGATAAATCGAAGATTGCGTTTTGTGGCCTGTGGAAAGTAGATGAGGCAGGACAGGTTGGATTAACGTTAAGAGGAACGACATTTCCACTCCGAGCAGACAAGGGAAAACGGAAGATAATGTCTCTTGACGGTCACTCCACTGTCTGAAGCTGATGAGGTTCTCTGATAGACGCTCATCGGAGCGAGAACAAAAATGCATAAAGTGAACATTTAAACCAAAACTCGTTCCCTTATCACAGTTTCAATGTTGTGGAGAAAAGCGTCGCGCCTAGAGTGCAAAGTTCTCTCCTTTTTACAAATATTTAGTTCCAGATGAGCATTTTGACTTGTTATGGCCCCTACTTCTCCTTTGGCAAGTTCAGAGACATGGAATGAGAGCGCATAAGGGCGTAAAGTTCAATTAGGAACCAAAAGAACAATATCGCCCCTACGGGATGTCACCTTGTTAATTATAAACGCTTTCCAAAGGAAATCATACTATAGCGAATTTAATCATATTTTTTTAACATGCTCATGATGATCATAAATTCATAATCATTAGTAGAGTTCTGTCGAAAATGGTAGGTCCTTCAAGGACGTTAAGTCCTCTCCAGTCATCCCGATCTTCATCCTTTTGTCTTTCTTGAGCAATAACCTCTCCCGGAGATTTCAGTATGGTACTCTGCAAATTAAAATGTTTTAAGATTTTCATCAGTAGCAGTACTGTACATTTCAATGCGGCCAGTTTGTGATTCGTCTGACTTTCACTATTTTTCTGGCTAAATTATTGAATTATTTTCATTATAGTAGGCCTACCCCGTAAACAAATCAGTTAGTTATCTGGAAAAAAGTTCGGTAAATCAATGACTGAAAGAAGTTTCCAGTATGATGAAAATCTAAAATCTTTGCTTCGTAAATACACAAAGAGTTAGCAAATTTATAGCATTTGGATTCACATTAATTAACATATTACTGATTTAAAGGTTCCCCAACAACAAACGCCGTTGGGCCAACGTTGGCTAATTGTTGGCCTGTTTGGCAAATGGTTCGGAATGTGGCCAACTAACCCAGCAGAGTGACAGTGACTACTACAGTTGGCTTCGCTGATAGCAAGTTAGTTTGCTGCAATTCAGCACTTGAACTGCCATTGAGTTGGAAGAATTGCCAAGAATCGTAAAAATACAGAACGAGTGCAGCAATTTAACTTTATAACTTTATGAAAATCCTCTTATACTGCAATTTTGCAGCAATTTTCTTGCAAGTTGTACAATTCCTTTTTCTTTGTTAGTAGTTCCAAGGTAGCTTTGATTCAGTGTAGCAGCACTTTCATGTCAACTAGACCTATTGCTACATAATTGCTACAAAGTTACTCGAGTTGCATACGCAGTTTTGCAACAATTTTAGAAGAGCTGCTGAGCAATTTTGCTGCAATTGTGTGATAAGTTACCTTTGCTATCTGGGTTATTGTTGCTAATTATGCTAACTTGACGCTACCTT
>JAGDQP010005657.1:33476-46242 GCA_022664845.1 Lepisma saccharinum
TGCTATCTGGGTTATTGTTGCTAATTATGCTAACTTGACGCTACCTTATCGCAACTCCAACTTGAGGCCAACAGTTGGCCGTTCAATCAATATCATACTAAGAGTCCTAGTCAACCCTAAATTTAGTAATATTGTGTTATTAGCATTAATTATCACTGGTCTTAAACTTTTGTTCGGCACACGAAGGAGTATGTCTGATCCGAATACAACCTTCTATACTGAAGTCCGAGAGACAATTAGTTGGTCTCCATCACGCACAGGTTTTGTATACAACGCAGGACAAAATGCAAAGACACGGGCGTAAGTACATACATAATGACACCAGTGTACATAATCTAAAATATGAGAGTTGTGGATTTTCTATTGTCCTTGATATCTGGAAGTTCAAGCTTGTGTACCCAACAGTAATTCATGCATTCGCTGTTCCTTGTAGCTTGTTTGTATGCCAGAGATGTCTTAGTAAAAGCACTCACAGTGTTCGTTAGTTACGACAACAGCTCGGCCTGCTTTTGGACAATTTCAAATCCCGAACAAGGTCGTTTAAATCATTAACAGGTCACTTAACAGGTGCGGTTCACAGGACGAGGTACTTGGCCCACATCAAAAAGTAAATGACTCAGGTTCCGACTCCTGTTCTACCGTTAGCTGTGTGCTGTGGTACCGGTAAGTGCTCACTGTGCGAAACTACCCACACTTCTGATGGCACATTTCAATACTGTACTGTGTGTTTTGATTTACTACTTAATCCTTTATCTTGGTAAGAAAGAGATAACAATCGATGATTGATATTTTGATTCACCCGTTGCGAAATTCATGTTACCAATTGTGTCAGACGCTTCATGCAGGTCGAACAGCAGATATGAGGGGTCTAGTGCGTAACTTGTTTTCCCACTTTACACCAAAAACATAGCTCATATATTTTTTTTACTACGGTTATCAAGTGTCATTGCAATTTAAATATCAACTCCCACACACAAACTAGCAGTTGTTTGGGTGATTGGCGCCGTTTATTGGCGCCTTTCCGCCGTTTGTAACACAGTACATTATCACACAACTGTGAATTATTATTAGCAACAACACTAGCAAGCTGGTAACAACTAATGCCGCTCTACGGTGGCGGCTAGATAATCTCGAAGTGCGGTGCGAATAGCCGGTAGTCGATGTCAAGACTAGCTGGTACGAAACGAGATATTCTTGAGCTGCCCTGGGCTTTGCTATTTATGGTAAATTCTGACCAATCCCAGACGGTATCCACTTCCTTGGAAAAGTGCATGTGTGATAAGTCAGCGATTTCCTTCGACTCCAGCGATATTGCTGAGTCTACAATATTTCCTTCTCCGTTTGTGGATTAGTTCTAATTATGTAAAGTAAAAGTCCTTGCGTTTGCAGAAATCTGATACTTGAACGAATGACATAAATGTGCAGGTGTTTTAATAAACCAATTTCGATCTGTATTTGTCGTGTTGCTGAGCTAAAATATAACATTAAGATATGATTGCCTTTTTGTGTTTTGCTTACAGCAAGCAAACATACCAACCACATATTTCTTATTTTTCTTTTCATGAATATGTGCTTTAGGCACATTAATACAAGAATGATTTAACTTATTCTACTCCTCTTTACTGTTACTAGTGCAGACATTTCTCTGCGTTGACCCAAGCAGTTTTGGTTGATGGGTTCATACTATTATTATTATTTAAACTATTGTTCAGTCAGAACCAGAACCATACTCGATATTTTTTATTTTCAATTTGTTTGGTCGCTGGTGAAAACCCATTAGAAAATCATATTAATTAAACACTTTATAGAATCTAGAATATTTTTCATTAAATAATGATTAAAATTATATTTGAAACTAAATAAGGGGTTATGAGTGTTTTTTTTTTAACTAGAGAGTTTTCTTATTTTGGTCAATAATATTACGAAAACTTTCCTTGGAACAAGTTTCCTAACTTGTTACAGGGAACTGCCTGAAAAATGTTCACAGTGGAGGCAATACTCAAGAAGATCGCTCCGTTGCAGAGCCGAAATGGGTTAACGGGTCATTCGGATCAATTGTTGGACCGGGTTTATGCTTGTTAGGTATAACCGGTGGGTAAAACAGTTTTCTTTAGGAGGACCGGGAATTTTAACCCCCCAGAGCACGAAAAATACGACCCTGAAAGGTTCATTACAATAGTATCATAATAACATGTCTCATGTTCCCGGAGAGAACAAACAATACTCCCGGAGGTATGCAAATAACCTTAGTAAACTATTGTGAAATAATTTTCTGTTTGAAGTATTAATAGTGATGAAAACATTAAAATATTTCAAATTTCTCAAAAATGAAGTTCCCTCATATAACCTCTCTTCTCAAGGAATCTCGCAAATTACAATATTTATTGATTCAAGCAACAGAAACAAGACCAGGTTAACATTCGGACATCCGGTCGGCACAGTCAGTCTGGTGATTTGGGTCAAGACCAAGTCTCCTTTTGGGCACAAAGTAGCGTATACCGAGATTTGAAAAGGCTGTGATAGGTACGATTGGTTGTTCAAAGAGTTCCGTGTTAACACCAGTAGAGGTCACTACCATCTCCTGAACTGTAAGTGCTGCCACGTTGTGTAAACTCTTGAAAAGTACAAATAGAAATCGCTATGCTTCAAATATTGCCACCTAAGCTATATATAAATATAGAAAGTTGCTTGACACTCAAAGAATTGTGACATCCACAGTTCCTTTCTACCTTCCATGTAATGATATATTGACTTGAGCAAAACGGGTTTCTGCTCTTTACCTCCCCCAGTGAGGGCTTATACGTATTTACTTTGTGATTCGGGTCAACTATATCCGAGTCAGACCGGGTCATCATCAAAAGTGCCCCGGTTTCAGCCGTCTCCCCATCTTTTTCTCCCTCTCTCTCTCTCTCTCTCTCTTTCTTTCTTTCTTTCTGAGCACAATAGTTTCCAGGTATGTCTTTCTTTAAAGTAGTAGCGGTGTCACATTTCAATATTTCACCTTTGTTGATAACGGTTTCGTGACATACGTAGATTTGCTCACTAATTCAAGCTCCATTCACACAATATATCGTCCCTTTCCGGCATTAACGCAGTAAACGACATTTTGAAAATTTTACAGGAGAGCTGAAAAACTGAATTTTTTGATGATTTTTATTTGCTCCTAACACGAAGAGAACTTTGTTTTTGAAATAATCGTTACTACAAGTCAGTTTTTCCGTTTCATTTGAAACGTTTAAACCGTAAAAACAAACGACTAAATGCTACATACGACATTCTTGCCCTCAATAAGTCTAATTACCCCTGAGTAAGCGATATAGCTATCTCGGCAACGGCAGATGATACAAACACGGCGATTAGACCATTCGATACATGTAAAGAACCATTCGACGAAAGTGTAAAGATACAAAAAACACTGAACTGTTGAACAAGACTATATTATTCGTAAAAAATAAATTACATGTAACGTTTCGACCTTCTAGCCAAGATCCTCATCAGACATACACTGAGTCTGTACAACGACAAAATGTAATTGTCACTGGGCCCGCAGGGCCCCAATGACCGGACTTCTGGTCACTTAGGCCACTTTCGACACACACATAAATACAAGCCCAATAATCTACCTGCTGTCTCATTGGCCGAAACAAGCAGCCAATCAGGGACGCCCGATCAAGCAGCCTCCCCATTGGCTGGAACAATCAGTCAATCAGAGACGCCATAAAACATCCCATGTTAACAAAAAGAGAATCGACATGAAGCAAACTTAGAGCCCCCTAACACCTCAATTAACATACATATCTCTGTGTTTGTCAACAATAATCTTCCATTCTTTATTAATGCTAAAACCTTTGGTCCAGTTCATTAAATTCTTATCTTCTTCTTTTTCTATCCACCAAGCCTCCTTCCATTTTCTAGGCCACATACTATCTTCATGTTCTAACACAATCACTTTTTCCCAGTCCACATTATGTACTTTTTCTTTTACATGTTTGAATATAGTATTACTCTCTCTACCATATTTCACATCGCTTTTATCTTGTTTAATTCTTTCTTTCAACAATTTACCCGTCTCTCCAATATACTTCATATCACAATCCTCACAGTTAATACAATAAATGACACCTTTTTGCCCCTTCCTCCCTTTATCCTTTCCTTTACTTCTGACCAAATCCAACAACTTTCTACTGCCTTTTCTGTACACTCTTACACCCTGCTTTCTTAACATCTTTTTAATAATCTCTGTGTCCTCTCCTAACCCTATAATGCCTTTCCATACCACCTCTTTTCCTTCCTCCTCTCCTTCTCTTCCCCTAGAAACCACAGATGCCTTTAAGATATCCCTTTTACTATACCCATTCATGTTGATTCTCTTTTTGTTAACATGGGATGTTTTATGGCGTCTCTGAATGACTGATTGTTCCAGCCAATGGGGAGGCTGCTTGATCGGGCCTCCCTGATTGGCTGCTTGTTTCGGTCAATAAGACAGCAGGTAGATTATTGGGCTTGTATTTATATGTGTGTAATTTTTTGTACAGACTCAGTGTATGTCTGATGAGGATCTTGGCTAGAAGGTCGAAACGTTATATGTAATTTATTTTTTACGAATAATATAGTCTTGTTCAGCAGTTCAGTGTTTTTTGATCTTAATTGCAAGACGTGCAACTATGTTTTGTTGTCAGTGTAAAGATACATGACCACACCTAACATTACCTAACCTCCGCTAACCTAACCCATAAGATAATCTAGGGGAAAAATGCAAGCTAACAATTATTAATAATAAATATGAACATATAGAAATATATTTTGAAATAAAAAATGCTCCCGCCGAGATTCGAACCCGGGTTTCTTTTACTCTGCAAGCCAAAGTCTTAACCACTAAGCCACGATACGAACTTGAAAACGGTGGTTTGGCCATTGTATTCACAGTGCACGTTACGTAGCGAGTTAATAGTGATGCAGGCAAGAGGGTGAAGAGACTCAGACTGTGTATTCAGAAGCTTAAGATTTCATTTATTTCCATGTCTCCCACCATTTTTCTTTCCTCCTTTTCTCCTCACTTTTCGCTCTTTTCCCGTCTTCTTCAATGCTTTCTTTCTTTCTTGCTCTCTCTCTCTCTGACTGTGTGTGTATGTGTTTGAACAAGACAAGTTTTGTTAAAATGAAGATTTCTGCATGATGTCCATATTATTATTTTCCTTTACTTTGCAATCATTCCTAGCTTTTAGAACTTAACGTGAATGGAATTTCTGACTATCTACGTCGTGGTTCTCTAAATGATGCTGAACAAATCAATTCTTTCTTCTTCCAAATGGAGGAATATCCTGGGATTCCATGTTTTGGCGCATATTTGTACTATCATGCTGGTTATCTTACTATTAGGTGTACAGTGAAACAATTCTCCTGGGGGAAAGAGTTATTTCTTATAGCTCCAAACTCCACATATTATTGTAAATGACTACAATATTTCTACATTGAATGCTATTCCTGAAACTTAAGAACCCGAAAATAAGGAGAAAACGCTTAGCAGTTAAAATACAAAGTTTAGAGAAATATCACTGTCTGAAAATCTCACCGGGCGATACCGATTGACTTCATCTGAGTGTGGTGTGAACGTGTGCGTAACGTTTCCATGCTATTTATTTTTCAAGTGTTGCACTTATGGATCTGGAGTCTAAACCCAGGGGCGGACTGGCCAGGACCGCTAGGCCGCAATCGCGGCCTAGACCCTCTCAGAAAAATATTAATGAAAATAATAAAGAAAAAAAGAGAAAGAGAGAAAAGCTAAAACAAAAGAAAGCTAAATAATTCGGTAGATCACTGGTTATTATGCTGCCAACACACACCCCTCTTCCATCCTTCCATCAGTAAGTTAACTTTTTCAATCATCCATCCTTCCATCAGGCCCTTTTGTTACTGGATTTGTGGCTAGGCCCATGTTTCACTATGGTCTTTTGTTATTGGAAACTGTGATTTAGTTTATGTCTGGGGCCTTGGGCCCTTCTTTCATTATATCGTGCAGTTGGGGTCCTTCTTTCATTACATTGAGCAGTTGGGGCCCTGGGCCCTTTTTTCATTATGTTGCGCAGTTGGAGCCCATTAATCGTTGAAGACTGGGGCCTGGTTTGTAGCTGGGGCCATATTTAACCACAGGTTGATGGGTCCTTTATGGATGTTAACACATCTTGTAGGTCTATATTTGATAACTCAAAAATGGAAAAACAGCGCATTTTTAAATATGTATTTACTTTTGCCTAGTCCAAATAAAATATTCATTTAGAACAGAAAACATGCTTCGTTTTTGGAATTATCCTATGGAGCTTAGGGTACAGTGTTGACATGGAATATTTTTCGCTAGCATAAATACCATAATTCTATCCAGCTCTGGAATAAAAGTGTTCCATCACAATCATGTCCAGAAGGCGATAATGCCAATAAAGTACGAGACTGAAAATAATGGTGTAGGTAATTACTGCCTTAGACGCAAAATAACGTGATTGCTAATCAGAAGACAATGCACGACGTTTTAGAGTGGGGCCTGCTCAGAATAGACGTAGCCCTGAAGTGAGCAATGCCTCTTCCTTAGCGGCCAAGTTATTATTTTTGCGTCTACTGTATGAGGTTGATTCACGTTACGTCACAGAGGTGTTTTGATCACGTGGTACCGGTAAAAACATCCAAGGTACATCGGAAGCATTTGTAGAACTTTATACAGGCTACCTCAAACAATATAAACAAATGACGTCATTGTAGTCTCAGTGAAATTTTTCTATCGATCTTGGAGTGTTCGATCAATGTTTGAAGGCTGACACAAGAGGGAATATTTTAACGTTTAGGCAAACAAAGGCTTTGATCGAACACTCCAAGATTGATAGAAAAATTTCACTAAGACTACAATGACGTCATTTGTTTACATTGTGTGGGTGGAGATAACCTGTATAAAGTTCTACAAAGTTGCTGACGGACCTCGAATATTACGAATTTACAACTGCATAATGCGATGGCTCATCGCAGATGTTCATTGTACGCTATTTTAGAAATTGGTGTAATAGTGTGAGGGCCCTCCTTGGTAACCGCGGCCTAGGCCCTAATATACCCAGTCCGCCCCTGTGGAAACCATCCAGTTTTGAAAGGTCCTATCGCCTCTGCTATTTCGCAGTGAACTGATAAATAGCTTTTGAGTATAGAGTTTGTTATAATTGGAGTTTAGCATAAATATGAATTTTATATTTCTGTGATATGAAGTTATCATTTCACCTTTGTTGCGAGGATAATCACATCATGTGGTCTCGTAACGTTTAGATTACGAGTGCATTCATACGGATATAGGCTACTAACGATTAAATTGAGCCGGCCTTCATACCTTTTAATTGACGTGTTATTTGTTTTTGTGTTTTGTTTTTTTTTAATTTTAAAAAATCGTTTGGAATTGCTTTATTTTCATGCTTTCGGCATACTTTTCATAATTTAAACCTGAAAATACGTGATCTTCCTAAGTGCAGCCCACTTTTGATCTTATTCGGTATACAGTGGGTGCGAATCCGCTATATCTATATACATATTTATAATCACAGTTTCAATACCGGGCCGATAATTATACCATTATGTTTTTCACAGGTCTATAAGTATCGTCTTCGAGTGTGGGGACGACCATAAATTTATAAAAGGGCAATTTTTATAAATCAATATCGTTTTCTGATATCGATCAACACAGAAACAATTGTGAAATTCGTTATGAATCTATATCGTTCCTCAACATCAGTCTGTCATTGTCCGATAGCAATCATATCGGTCTCCGATGCAGTTCGACATTGATCTCCGATAATCAGTCAATATTGGCAAAAATGATTGCCATTCGTTATTGATTAATCTTGGATAACGGCTTCGTATCGCAATCGTCCGTTATTCATATCGACCAATATCGATGTGCTGCTGCGGTAGCGACCCTTGGAATCCCCAAATATGAAAAATCCTCAGGAACAGCTGATTTTTAAAAGTATGGATTACAGGGATGACCAAGTGACATAGAAATAGTTTCTCTTTTATATGTAACAAGAATCAAGCGATTTGTTGCATGCTGTAGAGTGAGCAGTTTGTAGAGTTCTTGCCTTGTAATCGAGACGACGAGGTTTCGATTCCCGGTGCAAGAGTTATCCTGACTGAGGATTTCCCTGGTTTCCCTCGATCACCACGCAAATACTGGATGGTTTGTATTAGGCCTTCGCCGATTTTCTCCAAAATAATTCTTCTTCTTGGTTTTTAAAGCTAAATATACCCAGTGTAAAATGGCCGAAATTGGATTGTCTCTGTAGATTTGTAAAATAAATAATAGGTGACAAATATTCAAATTTAATTAAAGGCACAATGTGTCTGCACAAACTGTCTTTCAGTGTCACTTATAGGCCCTATCCGTTTGCTTCTGATGCCGCCAATTCAGTTCGCAATGTCCCATCTTGAATTTCGGAATTATTTTTTTTTTTTTTTTTTTTTTTTTTACACTTCAGAACCGTTCGAACTCAGCGTTCTTATAAACCCTCCGATATGAAAATACACGAAAATCAGAGGAGTACAAAACTCGCTGTGTATGTCTTCGGTCGATGCGCACTGATAACGCTTCCTGCCTTGTAATCAGGGGACCCGGGTTAGATCTCATTGCGGATACATTTGAACTGTAGATCCCTTCCTTAGATGGAAGACAATAGCGAATTACAATCAGTTCACCTTGCCCACAGACTTACGTGTCATGAATATATCTTCCAATAGAACATCCTAAAAGATAAATTCAAATACTTTGAATGTGTTCAACCGCGAGCTGTATATTCGAGGTATATCCGAAAGCAATCTACCTATGGCTGTGAGTATCTCGAAAACCGGTTACTTATATATATTCATTTATAACTCTCAGAACAGGATAGGGTAGGGAAGAGGATATTGAACCTTGGATACGGCCTTCTTTGTAGGTACCATTCCGACATTTGCCTGCTGTGATTGAAAAAAATCTTGCAATAACCTCAATCACGATTGGCGGCCGCTGAGATTGTTTCCGAAAGTTTCCGCTTGCTCTACCATATGATCTACAGTCGCTCGGTGGAAGTAGAAAAACGTTACTTATTCTAGACTAAGTTTCTACAGTGTGCGGGGGTTTGAGACTTTTGCTCATTTCAAATGTGAAAGAAAATGCCCCTCGACTTGTACAGCATCAATGGGGCAGGGATTACCCTAAAGAAGATTCGAGCACATTTGACCTTCTCACAAACTATTATCTGACACTAATCTGAGTCGCTACATTACACTGGTTTCAAGTAACAAGAATTTTCCTTAATTTCCATTTTTTTTTTTTAAAAAAAAACGGGCACGATACATTGACAGCACTTCATTCGCAAATTGAGAAACTTCAGTTAATAAACAAGTATATACTCTTTGAAATAGTATTATTTTTTCTTAGGTGGGAGTACTTGTCACGAACAACGTATACCCTTTCTTTTTGAATCTTTGAAAAGAGCTAAACGAAGGCAATTAAATTGGTGTACGAACATTACAAAACAAAACTAAATATATTTCTTATATCTTTTTTGAGAGATTATTAACTTTCTACTTCAAATATTTTAATTACAATCTAAAAAATCCCATTAAAATAATGTTTAAAGGCAGATGGTACTTGAAATTTACCAAGCAGATGTTCTTTGTGCACTCAATAAATATGTACCAGTTACTACGTCACTATTGCTTGAGTTGTCTGCATGACTTGGAAAACAACAAAGCCAAAGACAGAGAGAGCCGTGAGTTCTTTAAAAATGATAGTGCTCATTAGATGTGACATCGGTATACAATTAATTACATTATATGGCTATAAATACTGTTTTCTTTTTGTTTCTTTGAAGTTAATTATTGGAGAGGTTAAGGGCACACATGCTCATTACCACACGCTCGGCTCAATGAAATGAAATTACACATTATATCGTTTTTTAACCTACCGCAATCAAATTCAGGAAATCCATTGATACTCCTGAAGGACAAGAAGAAATTAACTGTAGAAAATAATGTTACTTTGGCTATCAGTTGTTATATTTAAGACAAAGTCATCTTCCCCCCCCCCCCCCCCTTCACTACCATGACCAATGTTTACAGCATAGATAAAGAATACTGGTTTACGGGAACGGAGTTATATCTCGTATTCGTATACGCATACGTGTAGTCTAGCGCGGAAATGGCTAATTATACCCATCCATTGCGCGTTCGTTTTCATAATTGATATTTTATTATAATATTTATAATATAATATAGTTTTACAGTCTAACAGTCTTAATAATTGATGTTTTAAGGTCAGTTATTTATTGGTTGCTATGGTTTATGTCCGCCATAGCTGTCAGTCACTCGTAACTCTCTTGTCACTGTCGCATTTGATGTTGTTATCACTGTTAATTTTGAATTTTCATTATGTAAAACTATTATGTAAATCACTGCAACACTTAATAACACTACTGAGTAAATTTTCTTGAAGGAGAGGCCGCAAAAACTTTGGAATGTTGTAAAAAATACACAAGAGATTTCAGCAGCTTTCTTCCGGTAAGCCGCCATCTTGCCAACCTCCGGAGTTATATCTCCATAAGACCACTGTTCAGGGTTACCCAATGACCTGGATCTAAAAGCGACACTAGACTGATTGCTGCCATTGAAAATTTCATGAATATATGAAGTCAGGGAGTGGAGAGGACACTTAATCTTGTTGTCCACTTCCAGTCTAAACCAATATGGACCAAATTTTCAGTTCTAACTCATTTTTTTTTCATGCTTGATATCGCTGTGTGGCCCGTTTCTTATTTATTTTTAAATTCTTACCAAAAATGCAAATATTAATTACAAGATATACTATTATATCTAGAGTATGGTATATTATTATATAAATAACTCTGGAATTAAGACATAAATAAATAAAACGGGCAGCACAGCGATATCAAGAGTATAAAACTGAGTTAGAACTGAAAATTTGGTCCATATTGGTTTAGACTGGAAGTGGATAAACGAATTTAAATATTTGCTCTGGCGTCTATCTTTCGACACTAAGCATTCACTCCAGTATCGTTACGTAGAGCTTAATGGGATTACCAGAGGAGTGGAAGACAATAAAGTAAAAAAGTTAGGACAACTGCAAATTTTTCCTTCCACTGAAAGGAACTAAGCTAAGATTGGTAGACAACTATGGCAGACAAGATTGGTAGAAAATCCGATAAAGAAACACTGACCAACAGAAGAATTTCTTACTTTCAAATTTCAGTTTCTACAGGCCAAGTCACACAAAATTTTACATTTTTATCGTATTTTCCTATCAAATAATAAAATTTAATGAAAATAGAAAATGAAGAATTTGGATCACAGGAGTAGGCCTACGTATATGTTCAATTCGGAACTTTTTAACGTTGTCACTAGAAAGTGAGGAACATTTCAATATATTCAGAAAAGGAGAGAGGACAGATCCTCCAAAAGGAGGACGTGGGCAACCTTGCCACTATATCCTATTTAAGTATTTCTGCTCTCCTACTATGATATGTACATATAAATAGACACTTTTCTGCCTTATTTTTATAATTTATTATTTATACATCGGAGATTTGTGAAGAAAATGTGGAGGCCCTCACCCAGCAGTAGATGCAGAGTGTGATATATATATAGTATAGGCCCTAATGTTTAATTCCCACCTGGCTCTGCACGTCCTAGTCCTCCACTGGGAACATCTATATGTTCTACACGTTACCATATCCTGTCGTAAAAGAGGGGATTGTTGTATGATTAGAAATAACTTCACAGCATATTAAACTACGTTTGTGTGCCTCCGTCTCTAAATAATTACATTAGTTCCTCTACCAAGACACCTGCAATATATCAATTTTTATCACAAACAACAAACCAAAATAGATTCTTTTTAAAAAGTTTCGCTGTTACTAAATTTTTGCTATTCAATTTATTGGTCTTTTATACGTCATATACATCACACCCATTCTGCATCGCTGCCTCAATTATAGCCTCTCGTCTCCAACAAACTAAAGTGTAATAAATAAACAAATAAAGTTGCATTGACATTTATGTATAAAAGGTTAGCGAGGCAGGAGGGAGATGTTGTTTGTATAGCAACTAAAACAAAACGAGGAAAAAAAATGTAAAACATCCAGCTACCAAGTAAGTTCACCTCCACATACATATAATTCCAACATGGAATGGAATTGGAATGGAAATTTCGAAATTTGTATGCATAAACTGTATCAACGAAGATAACATTCTCATTACAGCCTAACATGCAAATCTGTTTCTCCTCCCCACCATTCCCACAATGCATCGCAATAAAACAGACGAATGCAGGGATTAGGCTGCTTTTTAGCTCCATCGGAAATTCAATGTTGTCTCTATATTTTACTTTCGACTAAATATTCTCGCTTATTTTTTTTAATGCGATTTCTACTTTATATACTGTATATGATTGCTGTATATCATGTTGATATCAATTGCTTTTCGAAATTCTTGTGTTTATTTTTAATATCCAGCTGTAATATTGTATTGGAAGAATTTATATTATATTATGTTTGAAAATTGCTTCCACTAGATAAAAGTGTGCGCCGATGCCCCTTTCGTTTCAACAGGCAGTTATGTACCGTGGGTCTCCAAACTTTTTTTGGCAGCGGCCAAATTGACTAAGCAGGAAGAGGCTATGGCTGCATTATAAAGGATCAACTCAAAATACAGTAATTTTCATATAGTATTAGGAAGTTGTATTAGT